>SCLF01180437.1:0-10065 GCA_004367975.1 Mesochordaeus erythrocephalus
TTTTTGACCTACTTTGAAAAATGCCCCGCTTTTTGACAATGCCGATGTGGTCACCCTGGATAAGCGATATATTATAACTCGATCATTGGAAATTAACCAAATTCCACTTCGAGGAAAATGAGGTAGCCCCAATATCTAAATATAAAAATAAAGTGCTTTGATCAAGGGTCACGCTAAACTGAGTTTATAACGAGCTTCTCAAAAGTATTATAAAATTAGGTACCTGTCAAAATGGGTAGACCAAACATTTATATTGGGAGAAAAGTTTCGATAATTCCACATTTAAATTCGGAGCTTTGACTGAAAAGACGTGTCCAATAGTGAACGAATTGAAAACGAACATTTTTATTTTATCGTTGGGAAACTAATTTCGATCCGACTGGTGAAGCTGTATATATAATATAAATGAAAGAGATAATCATTCGAATACCTGGCAAAGACAAGGATTTAGTTCTGAAAGATATCAGGTATTTGAAATGGGAAGGTTTCTATATGCAAATTTATAAACCTCAAGTTCAGAGGTGACCATACCATCGGAGATCTAAAGAATTTGATACAAGAGCATCATGAAGATAAACCTGCTGTTAAAATACAGAGATTAATCCACTCTGGTAAATTGTTAGATAATGGCCTTCTGGTATCTGGCTTGAATTTAAACGTTGATAATAATGGGAGTTCAATAATTCATCTAGTCATTTCCCAGGCAACCAGGGAACCACAAAAATCACCTGAAAACGCTTCTTCGTCAGTTAATTCTAACAGTACCGAACCACAGATTGAGACAGTTTCAACCGACCAACAGAATCCTGTGAATCATGCAGAACCATCGACAGGTGTTCAAGAATCGCAAACGGCGGAACCAAATTCGGTTTCTCGGGACCCTGATGAAGACGCATGGTTGACTGATGAACTAAAGAGATACTTCAAAACATGGGATTTGTCAATTAAATGCTATGAGTTGAATGAAAAGTACAAGCATTTAGGAACGATTATCAATGTTTCAGAAAGTTTACTAACTTATAAATTTAACGCTTTATAAGAGTCTTAGACTATTCTAAAAATGTTTTTGTAACCAGTTTTCTTTAATGTTCAAATTTGAGATAGCTGTGAATCGGTACCAATATATCATTATTTTATGTACCTTGAGAATTAAATTAATATATTGTTTGTCGGCATTAATTTTTTCTGTAAAATTCGCAACATATCGGTCTGACGATCCAAAATGAAGCAAAGCAATGAATTTTAAACACATTTTCTTGAGATAGTCTTATTTGTTTCGATCATTATACTAATCGAATATCACCTGGGTAAAAATAAATGCCGCAGGCTAGGTGTGGATAACGTAGATGAACTGATCTGCTTCAATGATATTTGTATTAAGAAAACTAACTTTCTGTCGGCATTTGTTGGCCAACATGCTTTCTATAAAAATGTCCATTAGATTTGTATATAGCCTTAATGTGTCCATAACAAGTCTAACGTAATGTCTTACAAATTTGAATTCTGATAATGTAATGTGCAATTGTATGTAAGTTAATAATTTTGTGCGGTAATAGTAATGGGTTTAAAGTCGAGAGATACCAATGTTTGGACATTTAGCATTTTTGGTCGATTTAGGGTCGAGAATGCGGAGGTTTTTTGACAGAAAGTTCCCTAAAATGTTGATTAAATAGTTGTCTGGGACATATGTGCACGGATAGTGGCCTAAGATATCAATAAGCTTAAATCTAACAATTTGGTCATCATAACGGTATTACTCATTATAATCAGAAATGTTTATCATAAAACGCATTTCCTGCTGCTTGAAGTGATTACCTTTTAAATTAGGCCATCGTTGACGATTTCGAGTGAAAACTACGAAATTATATCCACTTTTGGCGTGACCTCAGGTCAAAAAAGATGACAAAAATTTCTATAGGACCTCTAGATGATTAAGTTTTTTGAAGGCTATCTTCTCGGGCAACCATTTGGTGTGATCCGATTAGAAAATATAAATTTGCGGTTTTAGGCTTCAGTTTCGATCAACTTCCGGTCTGAAACTACGTTAGAGACACTTCTTATTGGCAAATTCAGCGTAGCACCACTCTAATAGAAGTTACGGCCTGAAAACTTCATACGTTTATGCTTTCAACTGATATATTTAGCTTGTAAATTAGTCTCAGAGAAGCCGCGTATTAACCAGTAGATACCCCGAGCCAAATATCCTGTGGATACCCTTTAGGGACAAAATGTCCTCCGCTCTTCTTTTCCATCTCAATTCAAAACGCAACAATATTTCTATCTGGCTATTTAACGGTGTTAAAATTATAATAATATTGATTACCGATAAAGTGCAAAATCGGAATGTAACGGTTATGCATTTGAAATTTCATTCAAATAATATGCCTAGAAATCCAAAAAAATCAGACGTACCTAGCTTAATAACAGATATGTATTATTTCGAATTATTTGATACTTGTTCGTCATTATACTTCAATAGGTATTATGAAATTTGACATGTTTTAAAGTGTCTGATTTCCCCCAAAATTGGTCTCATTCAACGCGCACGGATGTCCGCTACATTTATTCTCAAGTGGTCGACCCCGAATTCCTAACCCGCTATGTAGTTATAGCCACTAGGAGTCAAAAATGTGATTTAGGGCACTATGTCCGATTTGCTGAAAAGTAGGTTATTCGACGCGCCATGACTCCAGCTTCAATTCTTCTCAAAGGACGGACCCCGAATTCTCAACACGTGACCTAGTTATAACCCAAAAATGGAATTTCTAAAGTACAAATATTCAAAAAGTGACAAAATCACGAATTTTTCACCTTTCGACATGCGAAGATCCTAAAGTATGTTCACTAAAAATTTGACTCGAAACAACTGCATAAAACTAATGTTCGGGACGGTCAAGGTCAATTTTGTCTATTTTGGCAATGTGACTTTAGAGGTCCATAGGTTTAAAACGAATAATTGGAGTACGTTTTCGATACTTGTCTTTAGGGGGGTTAACTGTACGACGCGTATAATTTCAGGTTGTCTGGGAACAGATTCTGAACCGCAAGGAAAAAATATCAGACCCACTAAGTCTCGTTAACCGATAAGTTGATCCCTGGCATAGTGGGGATATAAGTTTTGACAGGCGTGCGTCATAGGACTGCTTTCTCTTGCAGTTCATGCAAACGTAACATTTGCAAAGATCAGCATAGCTGTCTGCTTTGTAAAAATGTAATCGCTATCTTCCTGGTACGATCTCTCTCTAATTTATACACAGCTACACAGTAAATTCAATAAAAAATACATATGTGTAATATAAGAACGTAATTTGTTTTTCTATGCCAACACGGATACCCAAAGAACATTAATAATGTTAAAAGACTTGGAGCTGTAGTCGGAAAACCGTTAGATTTTTGAAAAAAACTATTTAATAAAAAATGTTGTTTACAACGTGAGACCATTATTTGTTTTCTATGCCAACATGGATACCCAGAGAAAAATAATAATGTTCTGCGAATGATAAGGCCGGCGTATTTTGTCTGTAACGACAATGATACAAAGGCAGATAATGAAAGTTAAATTTTCCAAATCGCTTGAATTTTCACAAAAGGCGAGGAAACGCTTTTTGTCTGCCAAATTAGTCACACTGAACGTTTTTCATCGGGACTAATTTTGTATCAAGGGTATTGTAAACCCTGTAATAAGTTAAAAATTGAAGCAGATTCATCTATTCGTTCTCGAGATACTTGCGAAAGAAGAGCCTTTTGGACGGTTTCTCCCTTCGGGGTATCCACTGGTTAAGGAAGAATTTAATCTCATTATTTGTTAATTCCATTGATATGACCAACTTTAAATGCCATTTTCTCAGCCGTAATGAAATTTCCGACCTTAAAAAAAACTTGCACCATTAAATTTTAGCTGCAATAAAAAAAAGTTATAATTACTATAAATAGTAAAATACGCCAAAAAGTGTATTTATTTTGACGGCTTGCCAACTATCATTCGTCAAATGTGAATATTAACTTTGGAGATTGTCATCTAGAAACGGCGTTTTATGGGATAATGAAGTTTTATCTTTCGCTCTATCTTACGATCCTTACTACGTATAACAGTTTATCAGCGAACGGGTTGACTATTTAAAAATAAAATTTATATTATTAAATGGGTAATGAGTTAATCCTTAATCGTGCCAAATTTCAAAATAATACTTTGCAAGATATTGTACAAAGAAAAGACCGTTTTTATTGAATGTTTGAGGCGGGACGCGGTTGAGTGATGATTTATTAATCAGGGGTTTCCTCCAAACTTCTAACTTTAATTACTTTATACAAATATATATTAATAACATATTGATAAATATATAAATGCGTATTACTATTCGGGTAATCAGATGGAAAGTCTCAAAAAGCGGGACATTTTCAAAGTTAGTGAAAAAGCGAGACATCAACTTTGGAAAAATGTCCCGCGTTTGAGAATTTTCATCTGGTATATTGTACGAGTTCTATTTTCGTCACGATTTTCCCATTAAAATACATCAATGCTCCATTTTCATTATAAATTTGTCTTGAAAATTAATACTAAATATCTGATGGAAACTGTTTTTCTGTTCATGACAACTTACTTATAGGGTAATACTTCAACGTTGATAATTGTATAAGCTCCACAGCTAAAATTCTATAAAGCGATTGTTTGGGCAAACCAGAAAAATATGCTAGTAAGGTCAACATCTCAAGTGGCTGATCAGGTGAACCAGCAAAATCTGCCCCGGCAAAATAACGATCGTGAAAATGCAGTTCTTGGAGCCCAAGGAGGAAGTAAGTTTGTCTATTACGAATTATGTAAAAGTTTGTAATTTCAGTGGAAGATGATGGCCCTGCTGATTGGCTTGATAGATTTTACTCCATATTTCGCGTCGCCTTGATATTAATGCTTGTTTTCAATTATGCCTCAACAGGTAAAATGTTTTTCTTACAAGTAATACTAAACGCTATATTTAAGAACGTTTTGTAACAGTACTCATTGCTATTGTGACACTTGCTATGTACCAGGGTGGATTTTTCAGACTTCAGCGGAGGTTTTACTTATTATATTTTGCTTTATTTACCATAAACTTTGTCAGACAAAGACCACCCAATGCACAAAACGATCCTGGTGGTGAGCAGAATCCAGCTGAACGACCTGGGATATTTCGAATGTTGTTCGTCTTCATTACTAGATTTATAACTTCACTCGTACCAGCAAACAACCCACCGATCAATGCAAATTAATTCTCTTATAAAATTAACACGTTTATATTTTTAGATTGGAGAATAATTCGTATAAAATGATGATCGAAGAAATTCGAGCAAACATGAAAAAAGAGCTAGATCAGCAACAGGCCAAGATTAATACAGCAGCACAGCAGAGAGCAATGATGGCCAAACAAACTGAACTTATTGAAAAACAACAAGCAGAAAACAAAATTATTCTACTCGAGTTAGGTACGAGTCACTCACATATCGGGTAACTTTTTATGAGTGTAACAGAGTCGGTCAATATTCATATATATGGGAAAATACAAATGTACGATCTAAAAATTGGTATAGTATTCATAGTGCTATTGCATATATAGGGATTATTATATAACTAAAGGCCTTCTGAAATTAGCCTTAAATATAAGGGATGAAATTATGTAGCGAAAATTAATTTTGACTTGAACTTTGAAATAGCTGCAATTATGGATATCTATTGCTCTTTAATACAACCAAAAGGGAGCATTTGGATCCGTTATGTGTGATAATCGTTCCTTCTACGTTAGCTGAAGTGTTGTAATTTAGTCTTCAGTAACAGGCAAAAATAAAACTTAATGTTGACAATATTCCATGCGGCACAAATGACCAAGCTAAATACGGAATTCAAACAGGCTGCATATGACACTAATGACAAAGAATGTGCGCTATAAGAGCGTCATTCAAAAAAATAATTTAAGAACTGATATAACTACTTGAAATATCGTAACCTGTGGAAAGTTATAAAAGCGTTCAACGTAACATTTATGATTAAGTTTATTACATTTGGTTGAATAACTTATTACGGACAAATTAGCCCTGTGACCTCAGTATTCCTGTACCGATGGGTTTAGTCATCTAAAATTAATTATAGGAAACCCACTATGGTTTTATATTGTTACGGTGTATGAAGGTTACCTAATAAAAACCGTATACAATATTTGTTACTGGTAAAGTCTATTAATTAGTGGTTGTACTAGTATTGATTTATATTTGTTTACAGAATTGGTATAGCAATATTCGCTATTCAAAATTCATTCAGCACCTATACACTCCAGCATTAATACATCGGTTATATTTATTTCTCACCCGCTACTTGCTTTAGCACTACATGCTATGATCCCGCCTACCCCATTAGCAGTCATTTAACCTACATACGTATTTTCTATACCCATGCGTGACATTTGTAAGTCCTTGGTTTTTATATTTTAGCGTCTTTATTCTTTCCCTGATGCTATAATCCTAAAAAGTCAACCATACTGTGCGAATCTAGATACTCGGACTTTATATGTCATAACTCTACTTGCACCTTAGTTCGTGTTAAACCCTCGGTAACCAACTAGGCCATTTCCAAAAACTCCGCACTATTGGGCTTGAGGGATTATATATATTCTTGACCCTAATACCGCCAGTGGGTAACTTATTCCGCTAAGGGTTGACGAATTAGGATTTTGTATAACCAAACAAGTTTGGGACATTTCTCATCAACTCATATAGAACTCATATAGAACTCGATTCACTCTTTAAACGCTTGAATGCGATTGATTTTAAATTGGGTGTACCACTTCTACTTCGTATTTTGGAATTTTGTTAAATTGAGGTTGGAAATAACCTAGGATGATGGAGATTGTGATCCCGATTTTGCTGAGAGTCGGATGTATTTACCAAATATGGCCGCAACAATAAAAAGTTTTGGGCCATAGCTCGAAAGTAGATTGGGCTATGTCCTTTATACGTTTTTTCATCGTTTCTTTTTTTGGTGTTCAACTCCCTGTGTTGTTTCTCGAATTGTATATTCGAGGTATCAGGATTAAAGGGCCGTTTCATTTGCTCGTCAGGCATTGTATAGACTGAATCAGATCAACGTGATTCAGTTATCATATTATATACCGTGTCTGTTTCCCCGGAATTTATCTCTGTTACAACAATGTTTTGCCGCTTGGAGTTTCCGTTGATTTAAACTTAACCGGAACTTACCCATAATGAACAGAATTATTCTGGCATTGCCATTGGTTATGGTTTTTTCGATAACTTCGTTTTCTTATTTATCCTCTGGTCTTTGGTTGTCAATTACCTAATAACTGGTTTTCCACTGTTCCCGAAGAAGCTCGAACGTTTTCAGGCCCTAGTTTATGGTCACCTCGCCTTTAAAGGCTATCCACTTAAATAATTAAGCATAAAGCCAGCCCTTAATGAGGGGCAATCACTATACATAATTATAAGTGATTAAACTACCCCCCCCAGCTTTACTCGCGTACACATACCGTAGCCCGTCACTGAACCTTTCGGTTATAACGAATAAGGCTCAACAAACTAAAAGTGAAAACATCCAAGGTCTTTATTTTTGACCCTAACTTGTAATCCATATACAGGTTTCTATTATCCACTCCTGTATTTCTTCCCCGTTTTTTTAAATAAGTTTCATTAAACCTCCCTGCAAGATTTCTCGGGGTTTCTCTTCTTCTTCCTATTTTATCTCGTTTTATGAATTTCGTTTCACTTAACAATTTTAAAAAAGGTCATCATTTTTGACCAAATATGGTTTTAAAAACTATATTCAATGGTGTGATTAGATCACTCAGATTTCCGTTTTTTCACTATTATTTTTTCTGAGAATATTATATTAAAATAATAAAATGGAATTTCAAGGTAAAAAGGGAATTTGTACAATGCTCAATTTGGCCGCTATTCCGCCCAAACCAATAGAGATATTATATAAATATATACATTGGTGTCTCAAAGAGTGTCACAGAAAAGACGTAAAATTTGTGATTGTGTTTTTTTTATTCGTTGATATATAACTTAAATCATATAAGTCATTTTAAAGTACCGTTTATCGACCTGGTCCCTAACTCACAACATTTCCAATCGTAAAATGCAGTTCGGTTGATATTTCTCCGTCAGTTAGGTCAGGAGATTCATGCGCTAAACATTTTAATTTCTGAATTCCCATTTGTTTAAATCCACTTGATTTGTTTGCTAGTTAAATTTTTAAATGGCTCGGAAAACTTTTCAGCTACATCTTCTTCCGTCACATTTGCATTTTATAGATTTTCAATACTTAACCATGATCGAAACTTTTTCTTCAAAATCGCAAATACTGGGAGGTCGAGAGGTTGCAATAGACCAGTTGACCGCGGTGGAAAACATATTAATTTGACATTGTTGTGAGGAGTTTCATGGACCACGTGACTTCTACAGTTGTCCACCATTAAGGCGAATCTTTTTCCACAAAACTGTTTTTTTTTTGTAGGTGAACGATTTAGTTTCCTATTTCCAGATCTATTGAGCCATTTGGTTCCTTTACATTTCGAAACTATCGCCGGTGGCATTTTAAAATTTGGCTGCGGGCATATGCATAGTACGAAGGTGAACCTGTTCTTATCATTGTCTAACTGGTCTCTGTATTTTTAGACTCTCGGTATTTTTCCACTCCTTGCTTACTTTAGAAATCAGTTTTAAAATAATTGTCGCGCGATGTCGCTTTATGAATTCGGTACATTTCTCCACGTCACACTATTTAACTACCGTCGGAATTTCAGATCTTCATTGACCTGATTGGTCGTCCAATAGAATTGCAGGAGTTGGAATTTAAAATTAGTTATAGGTCACCCTACCTGTTTGGCCCTCAAGATATTATTCTTGTCATTCCTCAAATTCTTCTTCGCCATCGTCCATGGCTTGGAATACTTGGTCTTCGAAGAGTAATAATTCTTCCGCCATTGTAGTGTTTTCTTTGAATCTGGAAACGGTTTGCACGCCAACCCCTAATGTGTGGGCGGAAAAAAATTGACTCAGTACATTCGTCACGTCACACTATTTACCTACCCTCGGAATTTCAGATCTTCATTGACTTGATTGGTCGTCCAATAGAATTGCATGAAAAAAATTAGAAGCATATAGATTCGAACACCAATGTTAGGTTTTGTGTCATGCTCGACTTATACCATTAAGTCGTAATTTTGACGAATCTCGTGCACTAAAAGTCAGATTGGAAGGTGATAAGACAAACTACGAACATAGAGAATGTTAGCGTGGAATCAGTATGTTTTTTGTATTACTGATTTCAAATTGTAACTAATAGGGATTGTGCATCAAATAGTGTAGCCATTTTAGTGGCGAAAAGACCACGTCTCTCCACTACTTGCCGAGAGGGTTAGCTTTTAGCAGGTTTGAAACCGACTACCGACCAAAGCTTTTTTTTAAATCCGACCGCGACCGACTACCTGTTGCTGCCGGTACTGTACACCACTCTCGTCGGTATTAATAATGAACCCTGCAGAGTAGTTAGGTAATAGAGTATTATATTGTTTTTTGATACATTTTCTTCCGGAGATAGCCAAATCTCTATCACGCATACATCGATAAATATAGCACCTAGAGAATTCATACTACTCTATCGTTTTCATTCCCGACAACGGAGTCTCTTTACTTTCTAGTCTCGCCAGCTCTATCAATGACGTTGACGTGAATTTTGTTGCTTTATCACTTTTGGATATTTTCAGTATTTATGATTCCAAATGATCTTCGAATTGAGTTAATTCATTCGCAGCGTCTACTGTTCTATTGTACGTCACACTATATTTTCTTCTTACGGATTCATTCAATATATTATCAGCGTTGTTCCTTAGTGTATAATAACGCCGCTTACAAATCTGTTTCCATTCATCTTCATATATTAATTATTTAAGTATGCTAAATGGTTATTTTGAATTATTTGGGCATATTTGGTGCGTTCATTAACCCTCTTAGCAACTTCAACCATTAATTGGGTTTTTCGCCACTAAAATGGCTACAGTTTTTGATACATAACCCCTA
>SCLF01180548.1:0-10064 GCA_004367975.1 Mesochordaeus erythrocephalus
GGGTCAGTTATGTCAAATTGGGGATAGCATGTGTCCTAGTACCCGTAAAATGCCATTTTTAGCCTTGCTGGCACAAACTTTCCAATTTATAGCGTGACGGTTAAGCAAGCGGTGTAATTTTTTGCTTTGAAGACTTTACTTTGTAAAATGCGTTTTAAGGGAGATAATTTCAGCTTGGAGAAAAAACTTTATTTGCTAAATAATTACAGACAATCACTTCATGCTGTGCATGTCAATTACATTGCTCACCAATGGACCTTTCTAGAAGACTAAACTCAACTTGAAATAGATATATTTAGAGATGAAGCCCGCAGCTATCTGACGCTAAAAATTTCATTAAACAATATTGTGGCATTCTCCAGACAAATACTGAAGCGTAGAAGTTTTTTTGTCAGAGAGAGAGGAATAAAGAAAAATACAGTATTTTGGCATCAACTTGGTACAGAATAAAAATTTGACGGTACGGTTTTTTTCTAATTTAGAAAATCCATTTACAGCTGCGAAAGTGACATTTAACGGTGAAAACACTTTGTACTGGGCTCCGTTTGGAAAATACAGAATGTATTGTTTCGAGAAAACTTAGAAAGAGAGACTCCGCCAAATGCGAAAAGTGTGGTATATACCGCTTAAATACATTTATTTTCAATACAAATTTTGTAAATGAATTTTTGTTCGTATTTTTAATAATTCAGCATTGCTCAAGTTATTTAATTTTCGTATTATGTGTACATACGAACAACACGAAGTTGATGATTTTAATCGCTGGCCTTCGCCAATATCGCGCCAATATCGCTTTGAAACTTTGCATGATTAAAGATTCGGTACCCAGTAATCTAACGGTATTTCACCTTTGAAAATATCTACTTTGGTTATACAGTCATGACCCATGATGTGATAGTCCACAATAAGATAGATTTTGCTCAAATCGGAAAAATAGACTTGTAATTTCAAGTAAATTTATTTTCGCCAAAGCTCAAAAAGGGTTTTTCGGGTCAGAATTTCTTCGGGGATCTAGTTTTCGACATTTCAACTCCATCTTCAACCATTTCTTCAATTTCATCTGTCTTGTCATTAATTTGAAGACCTTAAAAGTTCAATTCTTCCCCAATTAATTGGGCGTCGATGTGATTGTTCAAAACTTCAGTGTCTTCTGGAACGTTTTCAGTAGCTAGGTTTTGGAAGATCGCAACACCTATTCTTTTCCATCCTCCTTAAACAACCAACGGCTTCAAATTTGTCAACATTTCGCAGATTTTTGATTTGCAATTGTTTAGCGCGGGTTATGTTTGTCGAATTCCACGTTTGCGAATATGAGGGCGTCTAACGGTTGGACTAAACCAGTAATATTTTGGGAGAATTTCGAGTTTCCAAATTTCCTTCCTCATCCGAGCGGCACCATTGTTATGGTGGATACAGTGAGGGAACCACTTTTGCTCTGACTTCCAAAATCGTAGGTTTAATTTCGGTTCTTCATTTTTTTGGGACCGAGTTTGTGATTTTCAATTTTATACGGCACGTTTCTTCTGCACCCTACCGATTTTGTAGCTTTTGACTTTGTGATGACATAGGGAAAGTCATCATCTAGGTCTCCCGTGACTCCGACCACCGGGCAGACCGCAAAGCGATCTTTCGTACTTGTAGAACAGATTCATCAGTGCCGAAAATGCAAATTGAATTGATTCGACAGTGAACCTTTCTTGAGCTGAGTTAGAAGATGAAAACTCGAGATTCTGAACAGCTTTTTCATTTTTGTACTTTTCTGTCTTAGTAAATGTCGACATCTTCGTCCTTTTCATCGCATACATTCATTAAAACTATTTCGAATTCGAGAGGCACTTCATCCTTTTCCTCCAGAGTGTACTCTAGTCTGAAGATTTGACTCCACAATTTTTCTGGCATCGTCTTTCCATCTCTTGAAACTTGCTTAGTGGAGTTCTTCCCGTGTTTTTTAAAGTAAATTTAAAGTAAATTGTCACCAGGAAGTCCAAATAGAAATTCCTGGAAATGTTCATTTCTAGAACATGTAAAGACCATTCTCTGTCTAAGCATGAAACACTACAGATTAGAGCCTTCTTTTGCCTTATGGATTGTCCTTCTATTTGACTCTTGTCCGGGTTTTCAGAAATTTAGGACGCAGACTTCGCATATATAAACAAAACGGGTAGCGTAAACGAAATCTGCGGGTTTAAAAATATTTATAGAAATATAGATAACCTGGTAAGAATTTCCAGATAACCACTGGAGATTATCCCTTTTGTGGGGATGATGACCCCGCACCCGTACCCATGGATAATTAGCGAGAAGAACTACCTTTTGTGTGTCCCGCTTTTTCAGAATTTAGGTCTGGTCTCGCTATTACAGATTGTCGCCAATAACTTGATTTAAGAACATTTGCGAACCCTAGAGATTATATATAACGGGTCAAATCCACAAAATAGAGGAAAAACTTACCGACAACTGAACAACACCCTTAGAGTGCTTATGGAAAACATGGAGACATTGCTTCGTGGTAAGAGAAAACGTGTCAAGTGTGAGTGTAGGCTTTCTAGTGGGGTCATCTAAATAGTTGGTAAAGTGCTACTCGAATTTAATTTTCAGTGTCGTCTTAATTCATCAAACAAACAACCCGAACGCCCGATTTGCAATTAATAAAATGAGTTGAGTTTAGCGAGTTAATCGCAATCGTAATTAAATTGGTGGAATCGATTATAATTTAGAGAATTTAATTATTGCATTTTAGAAATCATCGCCTTGTGTGCCTCAATTGGGCTTGCTTCCGGACACTGCGTTCATCCCCGATCTAACCGCATGATGGAGCCTATTACAGAAACTACTATTGAGCCGATAACGGACCCAGAGTCTGCTACACAGTTTAGCTCAGGTACGAGGAGAAAATTCAGAGTAGTTATATTGTGTCGGCACTACCTGTCCGCGTAACAAATACGACAGCGATTAATGAATAATTTGCACTCCTCGTTTATTTAGTAGTAATTTTGCGTAGTACGCAAACATTCTGCTTGTGCAAGCAACTGAAAGGCGCCATACATTTTTTTAATGTAAAATTGTTTGGAAATGTCCAAAATAGCATAAAATAAGCGTAAATCTAACATTAAACTTAACCCAAAATCAATTTCAGTATTAAAAAAAAACTATTAAATAAGCATAAACGGGTTATTTATGGGAACTAAAATTTTGACATTTTGATATTAAAAAAACATTATTTCTATGCAATTTATTTCTGGCTTAGGTATGACCAGAATTCTCAATTACGCCATGTTTGCGACCATTTCTAGATCGTATTAAAATTATCGAAGTTGACTAAACTTTACTCATGACGAATTAAAGCAGTTAAAATGGTGGCTTATTTCAACCACCAACTACGCCCAAGAAAGAGCATTTAACCCTCTTGTAAAAAAATGAGCGAAAACTTTTCAGAAAAATTGTACGAAACGTGGTAATGGGAATTACAGTGTTAATTAGTGTTAATACACTCCCTCGTGTTTCTCGTGCATATTAGTTCCAGGTCTGTGCCATTAATTTGGTTTTTCCACTGTGGTCAACAATTAATAATCCCAAATGTACGCTTACTGGCCAATTCGTTTTTGACAGCTGCGGTGGTTGGATATAATTTCAAAACATACAGTCTACTCTAGTTTGAACCTTTTCGGCTGTAAACGAACGAATTTATTGAAAGTAGAATTCAAAGTCGAATATCTGAAAAATAAGAGGAATTCCGAAAATATAGAACGTTGGGCTGGAATGACATATAACTTTTCTATTACTGGTTTTAAATTCCAACTCCTGGTGATTAAGTATCGAAAACTGTAGCCATTTTTGTGGTCGAAACACCACATCCCTCCAGTTTTTTACAAAAGGGTTGAGCTGCGTTTAATTTCCAACTGTTGATCAGAAATCAAGATAACGACACTATGTAATTTTACTGATGTTAATACTTTGGAGCCCAGAAAGATATTTAAGTATTTTAATCAATTTGAGACAAATAAATTTTGATTTTTAATTCTAAATATCTCTTCAGATATTTATTCATCCGAAAACAATTAAAAATCCTGTTCGTGACGTAAATCTTGTCTGTATATATCAATTTAATATCAATTTTCATCCATCTTATAGCCAAATAAAGTCACAGTAAGAAATATTAAACCGGGGTTGAAAACGGATCTGCTTCAAATTTTAAGCTTTCAAACAAACGAAGTCTCGGCAAAATTTTTGTATATAGCTAAAAGCTTTTTCTCCTTTCGTCAAAAATCCCAACGGTTTGCAAACTTTAAATGCAATTATCGCAGCTGTAAGACTTATATTAAAATTACACTATAGCAGAAAATAAATAAGTGTCTTAGGAAATGCAAATGTTTTTTATAGAATATACATGAAAGCAATGTTGATTTTTTTTTGCAGAAATGTAAACTGTTTTCCAACTTCAACCGAAATATTTTGATTATAATCGTACTTATAATGTATTAAAAAGTGGAATTAAAGTGGAATTTCGCGTTTATCAACGTTAGATTTTATTCCTATACTTTATCCGAAATAAATATTAGGAAACATTTTACACAGTTATATAGTTTTTGGCCTCCGGTCAGAAATATATATTTTTTGCTTCAAAGATAATTTTTAATATTAACGGTCACTTTCGGTAGTTTTTATTCCAAAAATATAAACACTTTATTAGTTTTTTTAGTTTAGTAAAATATTACTAGAACATCTATGCAAATTACGGGATGTTCCCGAAGTGGCCGGAAAATATAGACTTTTTGATGGTGCATCTTTTGATATATGTTAATATGTTCTTTAAGAGTGAAAAACAAAATTAATAAAAACAACAGTTTAGCCCAAGATATAATTATCATTAGAATCAGAATTTAATTATGTGCCAGAATATGTAAGAATTATATTTCTAGCGTATGAATGAAAAATATTATTTTCTTTAAATTGTGACCTTCCTGTCACAAACTCTAGTGGTTATCTGGAAATTCTAACCAGGTTATATTTGCATGAATATTTTTTAAACCCGCAGATTTCGTTTACGCTACCCGTTTTGTTTATATACGGGAAGTCTGCGCATATTTAAACCGCCCAATTTTAATCTGACACCCCCATAATTTTACTCTCCAATTTAACGACCCGCTTATGCGTAATTAATAGTTTAATGGCAGAAGTGTAAATCTACAATGACGGTATTCAACGGCGGTAATCAGTGGCGGAATTAATGTTTTGTTAATTATGTTTTCATATTATTGCCAAATTATATCCCTCCGGTGTATGCTACAGATACGCTAGAAATTCTAGCACAGAATTGAATTGTGATTCTAATGATAATTAAACCTTGGTTTAAACTGTTGTTTGTATTCATTTAGTTTTTCACTCTTATAAAATATACTAACATATATTAGAAGATGCAGCATCAAAAGGTCTGCCGGAATATGTAAAAAATATATTCCTACCTTATCTGTATCGGGCTCCATAGCCTTTCGGTAGCATGTCCGGACACTCCCTGTGAATTACATTATTTACAAGTGTTCATATTGGCGTGAATTGTAAGAGACCAGAAAAACGTCACTAAACCTACTATTGATCGAGATCACTGTCAAATTAGTCCGTTGGGAAAATCATGTTTAACTCGCGCGTCATTGATTGCTTGGAGAACAACATATGGTCTTTACTGCATCGACTCAGAATTGTCTGTATATCCCCTATCCGGCCGCTTGAGTGTTCTTGGTTCAACCCCTTTCGAGTGAGGAACAATCATCTCTGTGTTAGTTGTTTGCAAGGAAAAGTTCGCATGAACGTCATTATATTTTAATATACATCTGAATGAATTCATACAGATTAAGCAGTTAGAGGTTCAGATTTTGTGTAACCCGTCCGGACAAATAGTTCCCTCCTGTGCACGCGTATTTAGGATGTTTGGTCTGGATTAGACGTAAATGTAGTCGTGGTAAAAAACTTCCGTTCTAAAATTGTTACAAAAATGGCGAAATTAATACTCGGAAGACGATACACAGTAGCCTTCCACTTCCCAATTTTTGGAAAAGATTTGTTTATTATCAGTACGTTTACCTCTAATCCACATAAAACACCCTAAATACGCGTGTAATGAAGGGCTATTTGTGCGTACGAGTTAAACAAAATCTGAAACTCCCACTAAATACATTAAGAGGCATATTAAAATATAATAACGTTCTTACCCATATTTTCTTTCTTCCAACAACCAGCTTTGGGAACTAGATGAACTTTACTCACTCGAATGGGGTTGAATCAAGGACACCCCGACGCGTGGCTAATAGATATATATCCTATACTCATCCAAGTGGTAGTTCTATGTCGGGTATTAAAAAAATTAGTTTTTATACAATTTAAGACAGCTGTGTCTTAGTTAGGAAAATATCGAGCAGTACAGTTTTGGGCCATAATTTCCCCTAAATGCGTTATTTTAAACCCATATTAACCCTCTATTTACCCACTATAACCCATGCTAAACTTTGCTAAAATCCCTAATTACCCTAGTCTATTTACCCCCATTATTTTTAACTTGACCTACACATTTTTATCCCGTAGTGGTTAATCTAAATTATATCGAAACCCTACCCTCTAAATTAAAAATCCCAACGATACAATTGGCTATATCCACTAGTTACATTAGTAGTCGCACTGGGATTCAGCATGATACTTCTTCTGTAATTTGATGTGCACATCTGTAATTTATGTGCTCGTGCTGTGGTACTATGAATCTTTATATGCTAACTATTTAGATATAAGTTTGGCCCTAATACCGCATGTACCATAATCATTTACTACACGGCTATACCGCTTATGTCACGCACGATGATAGCATAAACATCTACTTCGCTGATTATCTACCGATAACCCAGTGGGCCTGTTCCTATAACTTGTATCTCTTGTTCACGATTTAAGTTCTCACAGATTACTCACTCTGTATCCTTCTTCTGTATCCTTTCTTTATAGGTTGTTGTTCATGACCCATAATTCCGCCCCCCCCCCATCTGCAATTGATGTGCCACTTCCACTACTTTTCACGGCAGTGACTATTCGTTTGCGTATTGATTCAAGCGACGCCAGGTGGCGCCCTAGGTCCCATGTTTCGGCTTTTTGGTTTGGCTGACGTCTCGCCTTCAAGGTCTGGTTGCTGCGCTCCGTTAACCGGTTTGCGTGCGGGTGGTATGGTACCGATTTTACTTGTCGAATTCCTTTTTCAATCAAGTATGTTGTGAAACAAGCTGCAAACTACATACCATTATCTGTGAGGACGATTGCAAATTCCGTTATGGACGCCTGCAAATTCCGTTATGGCTATATAATTATAGTCTATTAACTAACTGAAATTATACAGCATCCTTTTTAGTTGCAATCGCAATTGACGTGTGAACTGAAGATGTATCAGAATGTCGATAATGACTGTACAATACGCATGTATATCGATAAAAATAAATATTGGATACCAAATTACTCGAAATGTGAAATCCAACACATAGTTTATTGATATAATTAACTCTAGATAATCAGTAATTATCCGATTAGCTTTATAGTCGATTCGTTTAAGCGTAAGTCATTACGCTGATCAGAGTACTTTACATAGTACCTACTTCTAATACTTGTATTACGTAAGGGTAAACTAAAAGCATGATCTCATTATGCCGTATTACATTATATTTACTACGTTTTGTGATACCGTAACTAGCCGTATGTGAATTTTCTGACTTAAACAAAACCTCGCACCATTAAATTGTAGCTGTGTACCCAATGCAGCAAACTAATTTTGGTCTTTGATCGTTTCATGTTTGCTGTAACCATAATCGGAATAGTCCATAAATGTAATGAATAATACTTACTATTCATGTTTTACAATTTATCGTTATATCCGATTGGAAATATTTTGTATAGGCATAACCCGACTATATATATATATTACTCGGGAGCTTTATTAGAGGATAATGACATACAGCTGAGACAACGGAAGAACATCATGGTGACGGAGCGAGGACGGCATAGTGGGGTGGTGTCGGTAAAGCGGCATAGACGGCATAGCGGGGACCATCCTCGTGTCGCTAAGGACTGGATTCGCGGGCCATGATTCCCCATGATACTAAGTAGTAGCTAAATGTTAATTCGTTTGGTCCTCTAGAAGCCGGGTATTACAGGAGAATGTACTTACATTGGTTGATACTTCCATGCATAAGACCAACTTTAAGTGCCATTTTCTCAGCCGTATGAGAATGTTCTGACTTAACAAAAACGTCGCACCATTAAATTTTAGCACCCACTGCAGGACAAAAATTATAAATACTTTAAATAGTAAAATACGCAAAAGTGTATTTATTTTTCTCTAAATTTCAACGTTTTGACCTCTATCACGAAAACGTATGAATATTTTAAAATAAAATTAACAACCGCGACCAAAAATATACAAGTGTCTGTCTGAGGGTTATATAAAACATTGGGTGCCTGAAGGATATGTTATACCCATCGGGTATTTTCCCGAGGTCGCGAAAGTCAAATTGTTAATTAATTCATCCGAGATAAGAGGAGATATTTTTTCTCGGAGGTACTTTTTCTTGGAGATATGTTCGTCTACTGTTAGTCAAACTAGTGAATTAAATAATAATAGCATTTCTTCAAGTTAACAGGTTAAATAGATTCAAGGATTCAATGGATCGAAGGATGACTTTGAATTAATATTCAGCGAAGCGAGCCTGTGTGGGGGATACTTATAACATAACATAACTTAGATGGGATAGTTTCAAGACCTAAAATTAACACGGCCTTAACTAATTATCAAATAATTTTCAAATACCTTATTTGCGTATAGAAAGTTAGTGAAGTTAGTGAAGATTGCGAATAAAAAAAATAGCATTTCTTCAATTTCAAAGGCTATTTACATGGAATCAATTGATCGAAGGATGACTTTTATATTTTGGTAGCGATCTCGAAGCGAGGTGTCTGCAATCTCATTTTGCGCCAATCTCTATAAAGACTAAGTCGTTTTCCGTACAGATTCTTCATTTTGAATCCGTCTATACGTAGCCTAGTTTCTAAAACCTTTTACGGAGCTTTTGTTATATGCTGCGTTAATTTTATTTCTCCTTTCGACTTGTAGCATAATCATTTGTCCCATCGAATGACGTGGTCGATCTGTGTATTTGCATTAAATCTTAAACGATTTTATTGGGAAAATTGACAAATTACATAACAAGTTCATAATATACAACGTCCCGGTTCTACCTCACCACATGTGCACGTCAAAGTGCGGGATGGACTTCCCTAATGCGGGATACTTTTTAGTCTGAAAATAAGATCTCTAACTATAAAAATTGTCTGAAATCTAGGGGCTGTCTATAAAATTGTATCAAAAGGGAGTTTATAATTATAATTTGTCTCAAAACTGAGTTGAGCAACTTATCTGGCTTGTCCGCAATACATTTTTTCAGCATAGGAAAAAGGGTGCATCCATGGTCACTATAAACATAATGTCTATATATAATTTATTAATCAGCGAATATAAATATGCATAGTTAAATGTAATTAGCGAAATTATATTGAAACCAATAATCTTCAACCCTATATTTTTCAATTTCATACATTTGATTCCCATTTTTATCTTTGATAAGATCAGGTTTCAAATCTATCACCAGTCCGTCGAATGCGAACTGTTATGTTCGAATCTAAGACATCACCCGCCGTGTTTCTTTCCGAATCGGAAATAATAGACGGTATGTTTCATATCATTTCACAATCATTAGTCACCAGTTATTTTTGTATTAGTCGATCTGCGTATTTGGAAACTTTTAATCCTCGTTTAAGATTTCAACATTGACTTTAACATTGATGTTGAAGATGCATTTACTGTTTAAAAGGTAATCTATACACTTTCTTATGGTTGAACCCCTTTTACGTGTGTGTGAACATAACAACGAGTTGCTTTAATCCTTTTTAAGTATCAGGACTTACTTTGACTTAACCCTCTTAGCAACCATTTGTCGACTTCGCTTGGGAAACAAAGACCATTAATTGGTTATACGAAATTAACA
>SCLF01180659.1:0-10063 GCA_004367975.1 Mesochordaeus erythrocephalus
TTAAATTAAGTACGTTTTTTAAATTAAGTACGATTTTTTGAGAGAAGTTTCGTACTTAATTTGAAGTAACCACTGTAATTTAATTCAATTTTTCTAAAGTCTGATAATCAATTAGAGTTTCCTCACACTATTGATTTATTGCCAGCTTTCAAATAGTACTCCCAATACTGTAACAGAATACTTCCTAGAGAAAACCATTTTTGTTCAATTTTACCCCTTCAAATTTAAGGCCTTTTTTTATTCCTTCCTCTTTCTAAACACAAAGTAAGATCAATAAGACTCTCCTTTCATCCGCCTTAGCTCTAATTTGCGTCCCAAATTGACACGATAATTTTTCCAATTTGACAAATGATTTGTAAATTGACCAATAATTTTCCAAATTTGACCGTTTTTTACTAATTTTGGTAATTCGTGATTATCAATGCAAGTTTCTGACCTTCATTGATCTAATACTACTTTTCAGTTAGAATTTGAAAATTAAAAATTTGACAATACATTTTTCAAATTTGTGAATGATTTAGTTCAAAAGTACTAACTTTTAGTAATCAAGGCAAGTCTCTTGACTTCAATGAATTAATACCAATTTCCCATTCGAACAAATCGTCCGTGGATTACTTTTCCGACCCACAAAGTCATATTTTGGTCTGCTTTGTAGATGAGTGTAGTCACCCTAAATTGGCCATATAATCATTGTGATCCTGCACCTGATACTGACGGGTATTCAACATTTATCCAGTTTGAATTACCCTCCCAGCTGCAGATAATTCTTACAGCTGAGAATGTCACTTCGGCGTTGATACAAATCAGTACCGGTATCCGCAACTTCCCGAAATTTTCACAGGAGTGTAGTCAGGCAAATCCCTAGTCCTTAGACTATAGGACCAAATTCTCAATAAAATTTGATCACCAAATCAAACTGACCGATCCGCAAAGTGAAATTTACAATAGTAAGTCATAGTAAGAAATTGCAAATTGTTAATACACAATTTTGACTTACACGATTTCACAATGTCTAATAACATTGACAATCGCACAATGGGATTCACAAAACAGCGAAAAACACAATTTGGCCAATCACAGCGACAATATCAGAGTGATAAATCATAAATATTGTCAGTACACAATTATAAAACAAATTCGGAGAGTAATAATGCATAAATTGATAAACAACGTAATGAAAACACAATGCGAAACGCAAGTGAGAGAACACAGCGCCAATCCGAGAGTGATTTAAATCACCATTGTCAAATACAAAGTTTGACAACAAGTTCACAAATGGCAAACATCACGAGTGACGTTCCCAATTTGAGTTCACAAGTTGAAAACCACACAATTATACCAGTGACCAATTTTTGAAAAAACAATAAGCCCATACAAAGCTCCATTTCACATGGTAACAACTACTAGTGAAACAATATCGCAGGTGGAAAAACACAAAGCAACTAATCACCAAATGACAATTCGGTAATTGACCACGCCCTTATTTTTCTTCCTCCTGATTGGTTGAGAACTAAATCTCTCAACCAAAACCAATTTCTCTGTAATCTATTCCAAAAATTGTGATACTTCTATTAAACCTTCTTAGAACACTGTTTTCTTGGTTTATGCTTTCAAGATTAATTCTGAGTATGAAATTTAGAAATTTAAGAGAAAAAATTAACTTGATCTCGTTTTCAGGATAATAAGACACTAAGTGATTTTATTGGTTCTCCGAATAACTTCCAAATACAACCCACGTAACTTTGAATCATACTTTCCTGTATCCTCTCAATTTTCGTAAGTGCCTTCGTTATGGATGGAACACCCCGTACAACGATAAATTTGATTAAAATTAATCATTTAGTATTACCTTCTTGTAAAAAACTGACACGATGCCAATCCCCTAGAAGTTAGAAATTTGTACCCGATTACAAAAAATCTATCAGAGATTGTAGCGATGGAATATGATTTCGCGGTTTTTCTCTTATTAAAATATTTAACATTTAATGAACTTTTAATAGCCAAATTTAACAAATTTAGCGTAGATGGGGAATGCTCGCTTTAAGGCCCAATATATTAATACATAAACATTTTACTTGGACTAATAAGCTTCCTATTCTTGGAAAGTTTCCATAAGCCATGGGTTTGCGTAAGCTCGTCATGGGTTAAAGCGCTTTCGACCACGGTAAACTTTATATTTCGTTCTATTCGTAGAGTACGACCATGCAATAGTAATATCCAAAGGTAGATATATTTGTATGAATGAAATACCCAATCCCTACCAAATTGGGTTTGTCACATCGTGGTAAAATTTTCACAAGCTTACGGTCAAAGTGTTTTTGCTTACTTTTTTACAAGAGGGTTAAATGAAATATTAGCTATATTATACTACTTATCGTCTCAGTATTATTGATCGGATTTTGCCGTAGACCCGTAAGTCACGTTTATCTGCCCACTTCGACAGTTTGCAGGTATTGTGAAAAATCCAAAATAGCCAGTAAAAATTAACCCCGGGAAATATTTCAAAGCGGAAATTAATATTTTTGCCAATAAAAACGTGACAGTTAAACCGGCTTCAGCTTTAGAGGAGTTTACTCAAATATTCTAAACCAAAAAGTAGCCATTTCCAAGTACTACGTACGAAACAATGGATTGAATTTTCTAATGGTTTGACATTCTCAATAATGTTCGCCGTTAAGCCAAAAACAGCTACTAAAAATGAGCAGTTCACAACTTTTCTCAAGATACAAGTAGTTTTAAAATTAAATTTAATGAATAAATATGTATAAGCCATTTGAAAATACATTAACAAAAATTCATGTTTTTGAAATTTTTTCCAAAATGGAAACAAATAGATATAGGATATATACAATCCAAAAACCACGCATTAACCATCCTGTAAACACGCGAGATTTCAGGACTTTTTGAGCACGAGAATGGTGATAATTTTTGACACTAATCCCCAGAAGTAAGAAATTTCAACTGCTTATAAAAAATATGAGTGATTCCAATGTTGTTACAAATGTCCACCTATGTTCTCTAATACTTGACCTTTAATCAAAATTTTCCTGAAATTCTTCAGAATTCTAGCTCAAACAAGTGTGTCAAACCAACCGTCTCCGGGTGAAACTGATAGCTTAACCAGCTTTAGTGATTTTTATAGTTTTTCTTGCGGTTCTGTCTTTATGGGGGCTAACTATACGACGTCGTGTAATTGTACATATTCCGAGAACAGATTCGAACCTCAAGAAAAAACTATAACAATCACTAGAGCTGGTTAGGCTATCAATTTCCCCCAGAGACGCGGGGGGGGGGTGTCAAAGTATAGAGTATCCAAATAAATTTATATATCATCACGGGTTCGAATCCACCGTGAGGTTAATTTAATTGAATTCAAGATATATGATTCTATATTTCTTTAATTACCATTTATACTGAAACTGAATTATTCATGGAATTTTACTGGGTTATTATCCCAGAGCGTTTAATAATTGTAAGCGTAAGTTGTCAGATTTTATTAAAATTTTTTTAATGAAATTGTTCGTGGTAAAATAGCTACAGTTATTGGTTCTTGGTATCTATTCATTAAATAGAATTTAATACACATCACTTATTCATTTTTAAAACATCATCCGAGCGTTTTAAAT
This sequence comes from Mesochordaeus erythrocephalus, assembly GCA_004367975.1. Taxonomy (NCBI): domain Eukaryota; kingdom Metazoa; phylum Chordata; class Appendicularia; order Copelata; family Oikopleuridae; genus Mesochordaeus; species Mesochordaeus erythrocephalus. The sequence goes on from SCLF01180659.1 coordinate 3,627, forward strand.
ACATTAATATACATACCACCATTTATGTCCCAGGAATCCGGTTTAGCCGGATGGTTTGGCGCTTGTGGTCCACCAACATTTTCTATCATTCCAGGCGGTTTCATCTGATTTCTTACATGCATTCCATTACCGTAGAAACCACGCATTCCACGACCTCGACCATTTCCCCGTCCACGCTAAAGGAAATTGAAAATATGATACATTTCTGGTTAAAATATACCTTTGCGAAATTTCCACCTGGACCAAAGCGATCCCCTTTGTTACCGAGAATCAATCCCGACTTGTATAGTTTGATGACCATATCCAAACATGCTCTACGTTGAGCAGATTTCTTGTTGTCAGCCATGATGCAAGTGCTGAACTCCTGACCTTCATGTGATAGTGTAAATTTACACTAAATATCAGATTAGGTACGTCTTATTTCTGTAGGAAACAGAGCTGTAGGAAACAGTCCGGTTAACCAGTGGATACCCCGAAGGGACAAAACGTCCAAAACGCGAGAATGAATGGACAGATCTGCTTCAACAAAATCTGCACCATACAAAATTAGTCTCGATGAAAAACGTTTAGTGTAACTAATTTGGCAGACCAAAAGCGTTTTCTCGCTGTTTGTGAAAATTCAAGCGATTTGCAAAATTTATCTGCCATTATCTCAGCGGTAGGACCTCTATTTCGTTGTTTTGTCTTCGTACCATTGTGGTTACAGACAAAACATGGCGGTCCTATCATCCACAGACAAATTTTGCAGAAAACAAACGGTTTACTGATTATAGCACTAATAATTTTAACGGTAGGTTAACTCTGGGTATCCATGTTGTCATAGAAAGAAATTTAATATATATATATACGGTTTCCGACTATAGCTCCAAGTAATTTAACCCCAATAACTCAGCTTCATTTTATTAATGTTCTTTGGGTATCCTTGTTGGCATAGAAAAAAAAATTACGTTCTTATGGTGCAGATAAGTATTTTTTTTTATTGGATTTACGGTGTAGCTGTGTCTAAATCAGAGAGAGATATCGTGCTGGGAAGAGAACTAGCACATTTTTTACAAAGCAGACAGCCATGCTCATCTTTGCGAAAAAGAGTTTGTTTTTGGAAAAACGTTAACTTTAACTCATGGGTCTGTCAGGTCACCGAACTAAATTACACCAGATTAAATAGACCCCAGGGCATCCAATAAAAGTATCGAAAACGTACTCCGATTATTCGTTTTAAAGCTATAGACCTCGAAAGTCACATTGCCAAAATAGACCAAATTGACTTTGACCGTCCCAAATATTAGTTTTTATGCATACTTTGGGATCTTGCATGTTTGGTGATTTTGCCATTTTTTAAAAATTTTGGCTATAACTGTTAAGAATTTGGGGTCAGTCCTTTGAGAAAAATTGAAGCTGAAGTCATGACACGTCGAATAAGGCCACTTTCGTGCCAATCGGACACACCACCCGAAATAACATTTCTGACCTCTAGGGGCTATAACTACATAACGAGTTAGGAATTCGGGCCGACCACTTGAGAAGAAATGTAGCTGACATCCGTGCGCATCACACAATTTAAAAAAATTGAAATTTTATGACAATATAAAAGACGAACGAATCGATAAGAATTAATTACAAACAAATTACTAATAATACATATCTAAAACATACACTGAAATTTTTGGATTTCTAGGCATATTATTTGATCGAGAAAATATTATTTGAATGAAATTCCGCGTTCTAACCCTTATATTATGGGCGTGTTTGTAAACAAATAGTTAACAATTAATTACAAAAAATGTTACTAATAATACATATATGTTATTAAGCTATCCAATTTTTTGGATTTCTAGCCATATATTCGACCCGAGAAAATATTATTTTAATGAAATTTCACGAGTATAACCGTTAGATTGCCAGATAGCTTAGATTCCTTCGACTGAAAATATTGTTCCGTTTTGAATTGAGATGGAAACGAATAGCGAGGACATTTTGTCCCTACAGGGTATCCACTGATTAAGAAATCGTAATAAACAGTATATTTCATTCTATCGGTACAGTATGGTCATAGAATTTTAACATAATTTCCATGGAACAATGATACATACTGTCAATGTTTAAAAAAAAGAATCTACGTCAATTAAAGTTAATATGGTAAACCTAAATTAAAATTAATAGGGCAAACCTGATACTGTTTATTTGGTGGGAATCCAACTTCATTGCACTGTAATGGTTCATTAAAGTCTAGTCCCTGTGCTTGATAAAATTTAGATAATCTTGTCTTGGCAGTTTCAAGAGTCCAATTTCCATTTTCGTCAAATTTGATGGCATCTAGCTCAGTTGAAGCCTTTCTTTTTTGACCTAAGCCTTCGAATCCTGGCACACTAAACTTTTTATTCGGAGCGACTAATATTTTGTGTATAATTTACCCGACAGGCATTAACTCGGGCGTCTTCTTTAACGCCTTTGACGCTGATGACGGCTTCTCACCAAATTTCTCAATAAGACCTTCTTTGTATAGAAGTCTCACCATCTGCAATGCACAGGTAGAATTGGCAGTCTTCTTATTAGTGGCTCGAACCGTCACGGTCAATGGTTGTGTATCGGCACGATCAATCAGAAAAGAGAGTGTCGAAATTGAGACCTAAAGTTGAAATGATTCGGTCGAGGTCAGTCAGTGGGTGGATCACTCGATTTGAGAGAAATGCAATCACTGATATCACTCGCATCAGGGCCTGACATACTTCCAAAATAATCAAAAGCATTTTATGGGCCACACGCGATACGCACAGGTCAATTAAATCGGAAGGGATTGCCGGATTCTAGTAGGGATTAAGAAAAAATCGAATCTTAGACACAATTTGGAAAAAACACGATCAGCGTTGACCTCTTAAAGTCAAGTGATAACTTATTTCCCCGAATGATGACTAGATACGCTCTCTGCGCTACGATAACTGCCATTTCTACTAATCTATCGTTGATCTATATTATTACACTTGTCACGTATGAATAGCGTAGACTAAGTGTGGTCAGAATATATGAAAACTGGTGTGGTATCTACTGGTTAAGACGTAAGTGGAAATCATGGCCTGAGGGCATGATAACTAAGCACGGCTCGAGAGATACGGAAAAATGTTCATAATATATTCTGACCACATTTAGTCTATGCTATTCATACGTGAGCATATAATGTAAAAAGATAGATCAACGACAATAAGTAGAAATGGCAGTTATCTAAACGGGCACAAACTTGGTGCTTTGTGTTGCAACCGAAAAGCCCACCCTGCATGCTGATTGGTTGGAAACATTATCTAATACGAGTAGAAAAGTTGTCCTACTGTGTTTAGAACGCTGGCAATTAGTCAACCCTTCTGCGTGGACTTTTATAATTGAACACGCTCCCCAAGTTGAGTTATGTTCCCAAGCGCGTCAAAAGCTCTGTTTTCCCTTTGAGTTGCTTTGATTTATGCAACTTAGGGGAAAGTTAAGCTGTCGTATCAAAATCATACCCGATGATCTGGAACGCATCACCAATCATGTAATCGTCTAAAAAGATAAATCTAATAGGATAATGTGGCGTTTTAAGCGACATGTGACATAAGGACGTCTACGACTACTTTTTCTGACGAAAATGCCACTTGTAGCTCGACTGCTACAACGTTAACTTGGCCTCTTCTGGACTTCAGTTGGATTGACCTTACTTGGAGTACAACGCACACGGCATAGTTAACGTTGTTCCAGGGGTCGAAATCGTCCGACTCAAGTAATGAGAAAGAGAGTCACCACTATTTTGTATTTCACACTTCCATCGTGTCAAGTGTAGTTCAATAATTTCAAGTTTTTTGTCCGATGAGTCATATAAATGAAGAGGTTCCTATAGTGGCGACCCCTGTTCAAAATTATAATATGAACTCATTTGACCTGAATCGACCTCGGACATTAGGTTCGAGCTCTCTCGCGGTCTATAGCATGATATATTCTATAAATAATGAATGAACCTTAAAGTATGCCTCCGTTTATATCCAATCGAACAGATTTCCATTGTCAGTCAAGATAATCAAACTTCTAAATACCTAGCCTTCAATGAAAGGTCTTTTTATTCCATTTTGTCGAGATGTGTCAAATGAAGGCAAGTCCTTGTAGTACGAAATTGAATCATAAAAATGAACGTACTCTATATTATGACTACGGCGACCCTGTTTTGAGGGCCTTAGAAGTGGTTGACCTCCCCAAAATTGTACCCGGAAATTTTTGCAACAATTTTTAGACTGTAAACCGAAAATTGATTATTTTGAATCGCGAATCACACCAAATTGTTGCACGAGACGACCTCTAGTGGCGAACTATCTTCAAAAGAATTAGTTACCTTATGAAATGAAACTTAAAAATTCAGTTTCTTATAATTTATGACAGCTGTGTCTTAAATTGGGAAACGTTGAGCAGCAGTTACGCCTAGAATTTGATTGCGAATATTTTAGGGCACCGACCGACCAGAAAGTGTGACCGGAAATGAACCTAAAATTGAACATTCTAAATTTTCCGTCGAAAACTAGATATCGATGGATTAATAGTTAAGTCGAGACAGTAACATAGACCTTATATTCAGCGTCAACTTTAATTTTATCGATTGTTCATAACTTTAAGGAAATGTTAAAATTCTGTTAGCCCATTTCGAGAAAGCAACGATCGCGTTATTATTATAGTGAGAATTTATCACTACTGTTCTCATTCATATATTGAATTTTGACGTAAATGAAAAAATATTTTCCACGAAACACATTTTAATTTTTATCATTAAAACCAAGGCTATCTTCATGTCACATTCTCCAACATTATTAAATATAATTAAGTACAAGTTTACTATTAGGATGTGATATAGGCAGCACATAATATTTCATTAAAAGTATATATCGATCAACTATATGCCATGGATTTAGATTAAAATATTATATTACTAAAAAAAAATATATATAATATATTATAAAATATATAATATATATATATATAAAATATTATATTACTAATGTCGATTTTATAGTCTTAAAAACTGCATCTAAATATAATTGTTTTTAACTTACTTACTTAATCATAATTCGCAGATAATTAGGCTATATCAGTGAGAAGTTTGATAAACTATTAGTATTTTATATAAGAGTTATATTATTCAATTCTGAGAAGCATAGAGTATTCAAAAGAGTAATCTTGCTGGTTGGAGAACCATTCGCAAACAATTGGACTATAGCGGTTAGAAATTCGACCGAATCGGTAAAAATATATATATTCTTATTTTTATATTCTTTGTTTAATTTATAGTTTAAATTATATACTATAACATTATTATTGTCATCCAATGTTGTCTTGTAACTATTTATAGCCTGTTGGTATACAAATAATAAACAAAATACAATTTATTAAACCCAATTGGTTAGTTTTAGTTAATATATACAAAAGAAGATATTAATCTACCATAAGTTGTACATTCTAAGTTGTATATATGGATACGCGCGGAACCTAAACCGACTGATGGAAGCACATCAGTGTTTTTACATTAAGGGGTCGAAAAGTCTGAACATTGTTGGCCATTGGGACCTACAGAATATAACCTAGATCCACCAGTTTATGTATAACTGGTGGATCTAGGTTATATTATGTAGGTCCCAATGGCCAACAATGTTCAGACTTTTCGACCCCTTAATGTAAAAACACTAGGCCACTACATCTATGTATAATGTAGGGAAGATGAAGATGAGGAAATGAAGTTAGAAACGGTCCAACTTAGTGCAGAATAGAATTAGCGAATTAAAGGATTTAGATAAGCAGATCGAATTCTAATCTCCAAACAAATGTGATGGAATTTTGCAGCAGGGCCAAGATTTTCAAACCTGGCCGAAAACGAGATCGTGAACTGAACAATCCATAGTACGAAAGTGTGACCTTTTGATGCATCTAGGATGCTTAACCCAGAAGTGTACAAATTCTATAACTAGAGTCTGTACAAACTATTGCATTTGTCGGAAAATTGATTAACAACAGGCTACGGATTTTCACCAGAATATTATATTTAAAAACTATTGAGATGTCCATATAACTACCAGCTTATGACTAACGAAAGCAACCAATTTCCATTTGTTTGGATTTAATAACATACAAACCAGTTATATAAAACAAGTCCAGAATTCAAGTATTTAAAATGGAGTTATAATATTAACCCTCTTGTAAATAATTGGAGCGCTGTGGTTTTCGATCACAAAAATGGCTACAGTTTTTGATAGTTACTCCCCAGGAGCTAGAAATTAAAATTGGTCATAGAAATTTATCAGTGATTTCAGACAATTTTTTTAATTCAATGAATTCCTCTTGTTATTTAGATATTCTGCTTTTAGTGATATTTTTCAGCTAAAATTCAGGATATTGGTGTAGAGGGTCGTCGGCGAAATGATAGTTCTAATTGTTTA
>SCLF01180770.1:0-10060 GCA_004367975.1 Mesochordaeus erythrocephalus
AATAGTTTTTAATAAAATGTTTACCATTTGAACGGTGAACGTTTAGCTTTCTAATGGTAAACCTTTTATTAAAAACTATTAATTGATTTTCCGGTGAGACGGCTCAAGAAGAAAATATACGACCGGACACTTTTTGTGACTCCACTGTAACTGCCAATATTACTCCGGGGTTGTAGTCAACTGGGTAATAATTTGCTCCCTTAGAATACTGATAAATGTATAAATTAATTACCCTAATTGACCTAGTTAAATTGACTCACATCCGAATTTGGGCAGCCATTGATGATAACGTCATATCTAATGGTATCGTCAGGGTCGTTTGTTGGGGTGATCCAACAGTTTTTAGTTAGTACGACATAGGTCGTATCGTCAAGATTCGCGGCAGCCACCCCAATATTGATGTGGTTTGGAATATCAACCGCGTAGTCGGTCGTAGCAACCTTGGTAAAGGAGGAGTCTTCATAAATACCCATGGTGACGTCAAACTTGCCTATAAAACACAAGTGAGCTTTAGTGATTGAGTCTATGATTCCCTTTTTTTAATACGGAATCGATAAGGAACTGTATATCTTCAACTGAGTTAGAGAACATTTGTTGGTAAATATTTAATCGATAAAGGATTGTTAGGAGATAAAAAAAGGGAAATTGATGAAAAGGCTGCTGCGGAAACCTTTTAACAAATATCGCGAATCTGAATTACGATTTTGTCGTAGTCAAATCGATGACGTTGAAAAATCTACAAATGAAGATGATTGGTTTCAATATTATGTCAATAATTACGTTTAATTATATAGTGGGTGGTGAACATTGGGACCCGTAGATAAACTCTGAAGGTCACTTATTTGTTAAAGAGCGGGAATACCACCTATAATTAGTCCTAATCTTAACGACCGTTGTAATACACTTAAATAAAACCAGCCGAGAGCTAATTAAAGGATTACAATGAATGAACAAAACCAAAGTTTCTTTATAGTAACAATTAGCTTTTTTGAACTTGGCTAAATCAAATTATCGAAATAGAAAACATAAATTCAAAAGGTCAACATCCCAAAAAGCTATAAATTAGCCAAGGGGATTTCCCGATTTCGTATTAAGGAACTTAAATGAACAAATGGACTTTTGGAAAACCCAAATTGCAAAGTTTGTAAATAATCGGAATCAACCTGAATTAGAATTTGATCGTAATCAATCTAATGAAGCTGAAAAAGCTATGAAGGAAGATGATTGGTTTCAATATTATTACCTACGTTTAGTCATTTACATTCATGTTAATAAATAATTTTTAAAAATTGCGTATGCTTGCAAGGACCTTTTATCCATGTACCTATTTTCGGACGTCAATAAATAGAGACTTTCAATTGGTGCACTTATTACTGCCACTATTTAGGACTGAGGTAGTCCACTTAAAGGAGGTAACATTATTTCAAAAACTTGAGTACCCTTTAATGCTAAAAACACGATTATATATTCTTACCTGTCGCAGCTTCTAGTTCAATATCATACGAGTGTGTTCCAACCTTTCCAATATTGATTGACAGGATGAGATTAACCTCAAATTTACATCCAAATTCAATAAACACCTGCTTTTTTCGCGTAATTACCCCATTGTCTTCACCAGCGAAACCTTGTACGGCGTTCTTATAGGTTGCAAATGTGCCATTGTTGCCCATTTGCGTATTGCAATCAGATAGCCTGCGGTCAATCTTAAAAACATACTCTGGTCCATTGTCAAAGGCTAGGTGCCCGCGACAGTTGTTGAAGGTGGACGAGTCGAGAGTCTTAAAATCATCGGTTTTGTCCGGCCCATTGATAAACAAATGCTTCAGCATAAACCCGTACTGATTTATTACACATTTATTCATGCGAAGCTCAATATATCCGGCTTCACAGACAGCTGTCATATAGTCTGCTGGATTCATAGCGCGGATATGAGGCACGGCTTCCATGTCACAAGAACATCCGCTGTCCTTGCAAGTGCCATACGTTGGGTTATCATCATCGCCGCCGCACGTAGTAACATTGTTACACTGCGGCACTGGGTTTATACCGTTAATCGACGAGTCACCACAGGGGGTTAAACATACAAAACCACATTCGTCGCTAAATGAGACCTTACGGTCAAAGCTTGCGCCTTCCTCTACAACACACGTGCCTTCGTCTGTTTCGGCCATGAATTCGATGGCAGGGGTAACGACTGATACAATATCAGTGTCACCTGGTTGTTTAATGCTGAACCGAATCTTCGTTTTGGACAGTCCACCATGTATGATAAGGTTGCTGAATAGGGCGTACCCGTTGCCGGGCTTGAACTCAACCACTGTAGTACCATCGATCGAGGGCGATATGCCATTGTCAGTGAGTACGGGCTCGAAAATCTCGGCCCGTACTTGGTACGGGTTATTGACGTAGCCAACTGTCTCCATAAACTCCCCATCTTGATCCAGCATATGCACAGTAATGGCGTTGAATAATGCTTTGCCAAGCAGTTGTGGACCCGTCGGCACCGTCTTCACATCTAACACCAGTTTAGTTGGCGTATCATAAACCACCAAATCGGACGCCTTATCCGCTTCCGCCTGTTCCTGTGCCACTTTCTCCGCCGCGGTCTCTAGCTCCGTAATATCGGTACCGGCTGCTTCGCTGAGTTTGCCGATGAATTCTTCTAAATCACCACCGGGTAGCATTTCTTCCACGCCCAGCTTCTCGGCCAGTGTAACTGGGTGTGGTGGGGTGTCTGGACGCTTGGGTGGGGCGGCCACGGCCACGGTAGGCTCAGCCACAATGGTGGGATCGAGCTCCTTGAATGTGTTGGCTACGGCATCGGACAGCGCAACTGGATCTGATATAACGTCCTCAGCAAGTTTATCGAGCGCGTCGGCACCAATATTGCCCTCAATTTCGGGTGTCACTTCGATTTGGAGCGCCATCTGGTTTCCACTGTTCCGTCGCACTATATTTCCATATGTCACCCAGTGTTCTTCTGAATGACGCTTCCGCCTGCTTGCGGAGGTCTCACTGATAACATTCATGACACGGATTCGGGAGGGGTCAATGTTCAGCAGCGCAGCAAGATTATTCGCCAGGTTACCATTATCATAAAAATCATCTTCAGTCAATTCGGTGACGACACCCAGCTCCAAGATCAAGGTTTGGGCCGTTTTAATGGTATACGTATGACTACCTGAGAGTACCAGATGGATCAATTGCGATTTGCGTTGATGATAATTTGCGCCTGCAGAATGCGAGTCAATATTGGGTATAAATGTATCAGTCGCCCGTAACCACTCGATCTTACCATCGGCGCCAACAACGGCGTTGTTTGCGGGTACAAAGACGCCGTCCATCTCGACGTCGATGCGGTTCGGTCGTTTAGTGTATAGGGCAATCTTTATCTTGCAACTTTCAGGCGCGAAGGGAAAGTGGAACTTGGCCTCGATAGGTAGAGTGGATGTAAAGAAGTAGTCATAGTCCTTTCCGCATGAAACAGTTGTATGAATTGTCATTAGCCTGACATTGCACGCGTACCCTATGCAACAGGAGTGATCACCTGGCCCATTTATAACGTCAATATATCCACCACTAGCTCGGACGGCTAGTGGGGTGAGCCTGCGGTTGGTATTATCCTCATCCATCATTTCGTATATAACATCATAATACTCCAATCCAGTAGAGGCCGGGCAAAACCAACCAGGCCCCGTTGTGCGGTAATCACATTCGGGTGCTCGCACGACACCGGCTTCAGTGTAGACCTCGCCAATGGGTATCTTGGAGCCATCTAACCTCGTCATCATTGGAGTTGGAATTCGGTAATCTCCCAGACCGTCCCGCGTGTTGCTGTACGTGACACCACCGCGTTCCTGGCCGTCCCACTCATACTCCGATTCGGCCATGAATGTGCCGGCAACGCCAAAGATACCACCATCACCATCGACCACCATACCCTTTTTAAGTCCATCACAATGAAGATCGATACAGTCAGCAGGATTAACTAGATGATCGTGTGGCCTGACAAAACGAACGAGCGTGTCGTCGTTACAGTTTGTACACGTGTTACCAGACATAAAATTAATCTTGAAGGTATGGTCATAATTTTTTATATTGCTCGTCACCAAGTAGTCCTTGCCACCACACTTGCCATTAAATTCAGAAAAGGCGGTATTTAGCACACATGTCTGACCGTACATGGCTACATCCACGTCTAGGACGAACATGTTTTCGGCAGGAAAACCACTCGGCTTGGTAATGAACTCGGGGAATACTAGTCCGGCAGATTCAGTAGCGGTGAGTGGTGGCATCTGATTTCCTACAAATGCACTCGCATAATAGTTGGTCATGATGTTTTGGTCATAATCACAGTCGAACGTGGCGTCATCTTTGTTGATTACCACCGAATTCTTGACCGTTAGCGTTTTTTCCTCGGCCATGTGCATAACCGCATCGGGACCCGACATAATAGAGCCAATAGCAAGTTTAGAGTCGGTAATTATGGTATTATCAATCACAAGGTGCTTCACGTTCTTGGTCGTCATGAGCATTATGCCAACTGTCGCAATTTTGTAAAAGTTGAAGCCACTTACTTTGCTGCAGCTCTTATGGCCGACCCGCAGTATGTAGTAACCACGTAGGCATGAGTGACCAATGTTTCCACTCCATGCTGAAACACCATTTTCATTTACATTGCAGGACTCTTCCTCGCTACATTCTTCACCATTACCGGAGTAGCACGAGCCATCGACCCCCGTCACCCGGTTGTTGGTCATAGTGACCGATGTCGTACCATCCGTTTCAATGCCAGCCGGCATGTTCTCGTCGGCAAAGTTAGTGTTCTTGGTTGTGCTGAAATACGCGCCATACAGCTGTGTCTGATATACGTTGCCAATTACATTACCATCAATGTTGAGTCCAGCTGAATCGGTGCGGATAGCAGAACCAACTAGACCGAATATAACGTTGTTTGATACTTCAATACCGTCTGAATCGAACATAACAGCGACTGCAGTATGGAACCCCGCATGAAATGAACAACCGCGTACGTAAGAAGCTTCGCGGTTTGCCAGTTCGTCAGCTGTGCCATCAATCTGGTAGAATAAAATTTGGGCACGCAAATCATCATAATTATCGTACCCAAATTGGCCGAAACCTTTGAACTCGATGTTCTCGAACTGTCCAAATCCGCTTCGAACGTAGTGATGGCCGTTATTCTCGGTGATATAGTTAGTGATGAGTACTCGAGCTCCCATCTTCCCATCCGCACCACCTGAACCATCGAGCACAATGTTTCGTGTCAGCAACGCAACTTCAGCTGCTTGGTCATACTCTCTGCCCAATATAATTTTCCTGGTCGACACGGAACCCAAATGTCGCCATATAGCGGTCGTATTCAAAGTTAACTCGCGACCAGTTATGGCGGTTATTGCGAAATATTCGGTGTGTCGATGTTCATGGTCTGTACTTGCGATGGCAATTTCGTCGCCAACTTTCCAGTCCGTGACGTCGTCATTTACCTTTATAACTGATGCTCCTTCGTCAATGGTGACCTTGAGCGTTGTCCACGTACGACTTAGCTGACAACCGTGCATTCGAATGGCCCCAACGCCGCCAATGGCCTTTGCACCAATGGGAATACTGTCTGGGAATGCGCCGAATGAACGAGCATTTTTGTCGCCATTTATTTTTATTGTAATCTTGACATCACATGGGATTGGATTGTCTTTGGTTCCGATGATTAAGGCACCATTATTGACATATTGGACGTCCCTGCGCCTACGACTTAGATTATCTGCAGTGGCAGCCCCGGTGTTGATTAGCATGTGATCGACCTCGATAACTAACTCATCACCACTCGATATGGCGGACGCATCAATCTCGAGGGTGCCGTCAATGACGACGGATGAGAATATGAAGTGCTTATTTGCGGCCGTCACTGCAGCGCTATTTATCACCATGTGCTGCGCGCTTCCCACATTTAGATCGTCATAATTTTCAGTCATACCACCGTTACAGTCCAGGAAGTTGCACTTGATCAGGGGTGGTGATGTCGTAGGTGGCTCAGGTCCCGGCATAATGCAGTCTTTGAAGAAACATTTGTAGAAATTTGGTTCTATGAAGAAGTCTTGGCCGTATGTAAGGGCACCGCCATGCATGCTAATTTGTGGATTGGCTTCGTTGTCGTGACCATTAAATACATATCGAACCGAGAATGGGGCGGTATCTTTCTTAATATTGTATACGTACGGTTCTAGCCCCAATGGGTTGGATGGCCAGCTATCATTCAACTGATGACCAAGTTCACCATTCAAACTGGCCTCGTCTACACGTTCGGGAAAATCGTGCCTAATTGTCAACCACTGGTCCTGTTCAAAGTCATCGATATCGCCCTGGTATGAAATGTTGGACACATGGTCGTGTTGCTCAAATACCATTGAATACTCATGATCACCCTCAAGCAACACCATCCATCCCTCACCACGTGGCCTACAGTTGCGGAATGGTGACTTAGTTTGACCCCATTCATTGGCGAAAACGACCATTGTTCCTTCCATAGACTCGGGCTGTGCCTTGTTAAACATGAACCTATGAAGTTTAAAGCGCTCCCCATTCTTTTCACCATCACAAACTTGGGCTTCGTGACGTGCCTTACCCGCGAGGTCGTACTTTCCAGACGTATCCACCGTACATAAACTGGGGTTAAAGGCATCCGAGCGTGAGACAACAAACTTGTTGGCGCCTTGACCCGCGAAACTTCCATCTATGTCCCAAATTGCGGCCTCGTGCTCCCACTCAAACGATACCCGCCGAGCACAATTGTCCCATTTGACATTCTTGAAGAAGGTAATAGCGCCACAGTCAAAGGCATTCGAGCCATAGCATGGATCGTAAGCGACGCAGCGTCGCTTAGGCAGCTCGTTTGCGGTCGGAAAATCGTTTAGATCGACTGAGGCCAAATCCGGCGTAGGCTCATCATAGTTGTAAAAACTAATATCGTCAACGGTAAAGGAGAAAAACTTCCACGGGGTCTCAATCCCCATGTCACCACATGCATCCAGTTCACTATCCCCACCAACGTGCCCAATAACAATAGACCGTTTGTACATGGCAGCTTGGTCCTCCATGTCGTCCAGTGCGTACGTTGACAGGAACGTCTCCTTCCACGACAGCCCGGACACCCAGTTGTTGGCGGCGATAAAATTCACAAAGTGTAATGCGCCACCAGTGGCGACCTCGGCGCCGCGTAAGCAGTGCCACCCAAAGAAGCCGGGAAGTTTTGCGCGGGTGGCCGCGGGGATGATTTCACCCGAGACGGGGTCGATGTCTGGAATCGCACCGAATTTTGAGGCTTTTGGCACTAAATCACCACAAAGGCCATTGATGGTTGGGGTGAGGTCAGTAAAAACCCAGAAGCCATACATTCCCATTGAATGTGCCGTATTATTATAAAACAATCCGAGCGGGCGATTTTTGACACAAAAGTTTTGGTATTTAGGATCTTTTGATGATACGCCTGTTGGGGCATCAGGCGGATTAAACCAGAATCCCATATGTGTCGATCCTGCAGCGCGGTTACCGTAGAAAATATTATTTGGATTTGGAATCCAGTACACTGCTGGGGTAGAGTCGACGTTTAGAAGTGAGGACGACTTTTTATTCATTATACCAAGGTTGTATCTTTAGAACGGTTGTGACTTGTTTGATAGATAGTTATACTTCATAATGCATAATAAATTATGACGTTATTAATACATTACAGCCGGACCGCAAAATTTACCCCCGCGATGTAATGTTATATTATGACGGCAATCACATTATTATTCTACATACACCGTTTAGTGCTAAAACATTCAAACACAGTTTTCTGGTTTAAATAATATTAATCCCCGTTAATGGTAGATGTAAAATTATATTTATCAAATGTGTATCCGAATAACTACGGCGATGTCCTAAATAGTGGCAGTAATCTACTGATTAAACTCTTAAATATAATTAAAATAAGCAGTGGATGATCAATTAGAATCTAAGACAGAATAAAACCTGTAATTCCTTTCTTTAATATAATCTAGTCGATAAAAATGTGTCACGGCTTGATATTGGTGTATGCTAAGCGCTATATAAATTAAGTGTACCGAATGTCGAATGTGTCAATAAATAGATAACATTTATTTATTACAGTGACATATAGTATTATCATTCGCTTTGTCACGCGTTACAGGACATCGATTAGTTATTGGGAAACAAATTCCCGATGCTCTATTAAGTTATATCCCAAAAGGATATCGGGTGGCGGTTTTGAGTCAATTAGATTTTACCACTTTCGTAAGCCTGAATTCAGGAATTTAGGTACTTCATATTCAGAAAATTAAGTTATCAAACTTTTCGCTATAGCCTGTTATGCATTTTGGACATTGAATCTTTTCTACTTGAAGTGTTTAAATGCCTAAATTTAGGCTTACGAAAGTGGTAAAATCTAATTGACTCAAAACCACCACTCAATACCCTTTAGGATATAATATGAACTTAGCCAACGTTGAATAAACGCGAGAAACAGTAATTAAATCAGTAATTGACTCGTTGGCAAGTGTAAATTCACATCACACGACCATATTAAAAGTTCGCGTAACTGAACCGTTTTGTTCGATTCTTTCGTAATCAATAATCAGACCAAATGATTGGTCAGGTTTCACTTGGGTTGTGGATATCCCTGACGTAACCCGTACAGATGATTTGTCCATATAATAATATTTTAGGTCCAATCAAGTTAACCAAAGTTTTTGGGGGGTGGACAATCTGCGGAAATGTTTTTTGATTGGTAGTTGTTCATTTCCCTTTCACTTAAAAAGTAGTGAATATTTTTCAATACAATTTGTGCCATGAGTTAGCTGAATTTTCAGGCTATATTTAGTTTGGAGATCAGACTTATAGAAATCCCTCAATAAAGTCATTATTTGACTACATACGGGTTGTTTAATAGGCAAAAAAATACGTATAGCGTTATGGATAGCGTTATTGGACAGAAACGACGATTATATGGACAAAACTTCGGCACGGGTTACGTAAGGATATGTAACCTGTTTTAATCTATGTATCAAAATAAGTTCTTGGCATGTTTCATCAAAATTGGAGGTGGCTTGAGAATTGTCTAGTCGTCTATTTTCTTCTCGAGCCGGTAAACATTTTATAATAAATAATAATATAAAACTAGACAATTTTAGGGACATCACTGTAATATATTATGCTTGCAAGGACCTAATATCCATGTACCGAATGTATTACTGCGAAAATATTACCGCCACTCTTTAGGACATCACTGTAGTATTCCAATCATAATGATGATAGAATTTCTAAATTTTCTGCGACGTGTTGTGTTAAACCGGATGCCTTATCAGGTATCGCAATCGAATCATTTTGTGGACCGAAAGTCACGTCAAAAGTGGTTATAATTCCTTAGTTTTTACTCCAAATGACAAGGCTGGGCAGTGATCGAAGTGGCCGGACACACCACTAGACAGGCTGTGGAGCCCGATACAGACAAGATAGGAATATAATGTTAACATATCCCTGCAGACTTTTTGATCCTGCATCTTTTGATATATGTTAATATATTTTTTAAGACTGAAAAACAAAATTAATAAAAACAACGGTTAAGCCCAAGAAATAAATATCATTAGAATCAGAATTAAATTATGTGCAATAATATGTAAGAATTATATTTCTAGCGTATCTGTAGCATAAACTGGGAATTATATAGTTAGCCTATAATAGGACGAATATCGCCAATACGTGTCTATCGTAAGTTTAAAGAGCTTAACTCGCACTAATATAGATAAAATCTAATTACTTAAATAATTAATTCTAATTTAACTGACGCGAAATAAGTATATAACCGTCAATGAAGTCACGCATATGTAGTACAGTTTGACACGATTTAATTTTAGAGGAAAAATAAAATGAATTTAAACAGAAGTCATTTAACTAAAGCCAAGAAAATTATCATCCAGTTCTTCTGGCAAATCTTCGGTTTTTCAGAGAATCCTATAGGAGTAGAATTGAGTTCATCCACAATTTC
>SCLF01180881.1:0-10060 GCA_004367975.1 Mesochordaeus erythrocephalus
ATGCACAAATACAATTTTTTGAAATTATTAAATATTTTATCAGAAAAATAGAAATTTGCATTAGAAACCATTAGAATAACATTAATTTGAAACAATTCAGACAAATAAAAGGGTTTTAGAAAATTTTTAAAAAATAACCCTAATTGTGGGAATTTTTCAATTTTAACGGAACTTTGTTTTCCCACTTTTAGTATTAATACTGTATATAAAATAACGTAATATTTGGCATTTCTATATTTATTAACCCGCGCGGCTTGACACACTCGTGAAACTCATTATTTATGTTCTAGCTCGTATAGCGTAACGTGGTACACGTAAAGTCATTTATAGGAATTACGTCTAGTTATTGGAATAATGAGCCGACTAAGAGGAAGACGTATTTTTTATAGTAGTTGCAAACAACCAGTCAATAAATTTTTGTTACGCCTTTTAAGTTAACGCATGAAATAAAAGATCATTAATAATAAGCAAAATAGAATAAACGAGAATGTTACAAAGAGAGAACGGTGAATGATACAATTGAAGACAACGGTGAACGATACAATGGAAACCAACAGTTAAATTATTATTATTTATTATATTATTTAAATTATTATTATTATATCGTATCAACGAACGCGAAGATTCTTACTGATTAATTATATTAATATATTTCCTCCCGATATAATAATATATAAGGGGTATTTATTTAGTTTACTGTTGACGTTTGGTCAACATTAACATTGATGACTCTGGTTTATTAACTGTTATTATCAACTAACTGTCATTTATTATTTACTAACTGTTAATATTTGATCACGTAATTTATCCAAGATTAACAGGGGTTGTACAACTAACCATGATGTTGTAGCGGGGTTTTTATAGTGGTATTTTACAGTGCTGCGATGACTATGGTAACAAACTGTAAGGCGTTGATTAATATTCACGGCCTCTAACTATGCTATAGTGGCGAAGTCCAAATTACGGTCAATTATTGCCCAGACAAAAGTTGGCAGCGGTAAATGACATGCAGAAGTTCATTATAGCTGAACACTTCCGTGGAACTATAACGTCACAGGAAAGGGAATTTGTCACCATCCATGGTTCAGAACAGTGTTCATGCAGGCAAAACTATTGGACGATAATTGCAGCGATTATCCACTGCGATAAATGAAATACGCGACGAGCAGAAACAACGTGCAGCAAATAAGGAAGTCCTGAACAAACAAGTCTAGAAACAGCATCGAGAATTGGATAATAACGTGAGTATTATGGAGATAGAATAAACAGCGTAACTATGGAAACATTGGTAGTTGAATGATTCCATACGTACTATAGAAATCCAGCATATAAATCGTAACACCGATCGCAACGAAGGGAAAATTACGATTTAAGAAATAATAATGGGAACCCTCGTGAAAACGATCGTAAATACCAAGAAGTATTGGACAACTGCTATAACTGTGGTCTGTTTGGACCTTTTCTGGTTGGACATTTCTGGTTCCTTGATACTCAGCAAGACAATAATCTATGGGAAACGTTCCGGTTTAATAAAATCAATTACCATATAAACCGGGCCCTTTGTTAGTAGTGCTGGTCCTTAAACCGTTATGGCCACGGGCTCAAATTGGCTGCCAAGTGGTAAGGACCGGTTATAATGGAGTAATTTCATGGTCTATATATACTTCCAAAAATATTATCGAAAATTTGAATAACGCAGCAGAAAAGAAAAATGCAGTTTCAGCACTTCGTCACAATCGATATCTTCAAGGGAGTTTAATTGAAACGATGTCAGCAGCGTTAGATCACCGACGCCTGGATATTACAGGGGTATAAAAGAAGAAGGATAGTATCAAACAGGCAGTAGGGCGAGGAGATTCTGAACGCAAAGGGATGTGCAATGAAAGTAAGAACGTGTCTACACCTACAGACATTGTTCCTAATATTTGGATGGTTGCACGATTCGGAAATCAACTAATAATCTTGAATGAAAACGCCCGTGCTAACAATATTAACGACTATAATTGGAACCGTGATAGTGACAACCATCAATGCTACGATTTCGGCCTATTTGGACACGATCATAAGAAATGCATAAAGCCAACACTTATTCGATGTTGTGTCTGTAACGATATAGGAAGTTTCATCGACAAAATAAACGAATAAAGGGCACAGCAATGACTCGTCCTACCGTGCCAACAATAAACACAGTTCAGCCTAACTGTGGGCCAAACATTTTTATCCGTGTAAGTATATTTGGTAAAGACGCCCGACTTTTAGCCGATTCGGGATCACAAGTCTCTATCGTTCCAAAACGATTTTTCCCACGGCGATTTTACGTAACCTCCAAAGACCGATGAACTGCAGAAACAATTAACAACATTGGATTCAAGGATTGCGGGATACATCGCTTGCGAGTTAACCCCCAATTCGTGCGAACTGTATATTAAATCAGACTTCCCCCCCAAAGAAATATCGATGGGAGAGGTGAATGAAATACGTCTCCCAATCGTTGAAAAACGAGCCAGAAAAAGGAGCAAAAAACCATACCATTTAAAACCACTGTTTTAATTTACAAAATAACCCTATTCAGGACGGTTACTGGATTATTAAGTATTAGCGAATCAGAGGCGAGAGACCCGTCAAATATATTTTCCCCGAACAGACCCAAAAGGTAATTTACCCTCACCGCAGGATTAATAAGCGAACGGAACTAATGGAGTAGCTAAGAAACAAGGGAATTGAAGACGGTAGTGCAACAGGAGAACGTCACGCTTGCCAACGACAATCGTGCAATGCAGCTTGAACTGTCAAACTGTCAAGTTCAGCTAGACGGCAATCGACGGGAAATTTCAAATTTAACGAAACAGATAGAAGCACATGAAGAAGACTGTTTGCTTGCCGAATCACAGTTTCATAATGGAAAATTTTTGTTCGATACCGAAATCAGCCAATGTTTGATCAATTACGACTATATAAATCGAAAAAGGGCATGTCATTGTACGGAACGAATGGGGCTAGCTACTCGAAAGGTTGACAAATTGGAAGACCATAATTTTGGAAACCATAAACTTACGATGAAAGTGAAATTGTGCGAAAATATACAGAGTGAATAATCTATGAGAAATAAAATCGGGAAGAAAAGATACAAGTTACAGAAGTGGCCTAATTGTTACCGATAGATAATCGGCCAGGTAGATCTTTATGCGATTTGACTTGACTATTAGATCTACCCAGAGTGCGGTAAACATCTCCCGTGAACTAAGGTGTAATAATCGTGTAATCGTGTAAAAACATGGCGATATTAGGACCAAAACCTATATCTAAATAGTTCTCATATAAAGTCTAATAGTACCACATAACGAGCTAAACACGGGTGAAAGTGCAACACCACAAGGTAAAGCGTAGGTTTACACGTGATCAAATATTTTCTGAGGACATGAATAGGGGCCAGTTAACCAGTTAATGCGTCTTGTTTACAACCATTTAAAATGGTTGTATTTAACTGTATTCCTGTTAACAACAACTGGTTACAACTGGAACTCCAACTGGTTGCTACTGGAACTCTTTCACTTACTGTTGCCAAACTTCATTCAACAAACACACTGTTCAGTTGCTATACTGTTTATTGGTAATATAAGTACACTGTAAAAGCAAGAAAGAATGTAAGTAGAAGTTGTATGTTCTATAATATAATATATGTCTATCTCGAAGCTATGTTATACTTGAATAGAGCTATGATAAATCTAAGACACTATATAAACGACTGAGGTAGACTCTCGTAAGATTGTACTAAAACTCTGTGAAACTGTTATCAGACAGAGGTTTTGAGAGCCGTTCCGAAGTTTATATAGGCATGATTGCGTGGCATTTGTTGCATAACGTGGGCCAATCAACGCTAACTATATATGGTGTGATTCTGCCACCGAGTTGAGTTGGCACAATTCATGTACTACACTTACATGCCTCAACTCGTGGTGTTCACGCAGCTTATTCGCGAATGTAATATGACTAAGTCTTTAATGTCAAGAGTGCAGACTCTTGGCACCTAATCGGAGATATGACATTTATAGAGCAAATTGTCAGAGTTCACTTGATTACTAAACTCTAACGGAATTTCCCTCACTACACAGTCAATATATTTTAAGTTACACCTTTTAAGTTAACGAAAGAAATTAAAAATCATTAATAATAATCAAAATAGAATGAACGAGAAAGGGACAACGGCGAATGATACAATTGAAGACACCGTTGAACGATACAGTTAAATTATTGTTATATTACTATATAAATCGATATCCTCCTAATATAATAATATAGTAGTCTCCTATTCGAGGGTTTTTATTTAGTTTACCGTTGACGTTTGGTCAACAGTAACAATATATACTTTCTATATATTACGGAACGGGTGTCAAAACTCCCTCCCCCCAACCATCTCTGGTAGGCAACTGATAGCTTATCCAGCTTTAGTGATTGTTATAGCTTTTTCCTGCGGTTTCGAATCTGTTCTCAGAATATGCAAAATTACACGGAGCCGTATTGTTAATCCCCCCACCTAACGACAGAACGTAAAAACGACCTTTCTCTGAAAAAATGTTGGGGCATGGCAGCTCCCGAACTAAATTGTACTAGACTAGGTAGACCATCGGGCATCCAATTAAAGCATCGAAAATATACTCCGATGCGTCCTAAACTTTAGTTTTAAGGAGATATTTCGAGTCAAATTTTTAGTGAAATATTGTGAAATATCGTGAAGTCAAACCCTATAACATATACAATTTTAAGGGTATTTGATAGATTTTCTCGATAGTGAAATATTAAAATTAGCATAACTTGAGCAGAAACAACTGTACGCACTTTTGGTAATGTAAAAATTTGATCATGAAGTCAAAAAAATGTGATTTCGGGAAGTATGTCAGATTGGCTCTAAAGTGGGCGTTGTCGACGCATCATGACTCCAGCTTCAATTATTTTCAAAGTGGCAAAATCTCGATTTTTTTATTTTTCTGTTTTGTTATGATTTTGAAAACATGCCACGATCCTAAAGTATCTTCACTAAAATTCGACTCGAAACCACAGCGTAAAAACTAAAATACAGGAATAAATGTGTCCATTTCGACAATGTGACTTTCGAGGTCCATAGCTTTAAAATAAATAATCGGAGTATGTTTTCTATACTTCGATTGGATGCCCAGGGTCCTAATTAATATAGCACGATTTAGTTCGGTGAGCTGTGATACCCCAGGAATTATAATTAATGTTTAAAAAATAGATTATTTCATGTTGTCTTTAGGGCGGGGGTAACTATGACTCTGTACGACTCCGTGGACATTCTGAAAATAGATTTGGAACCGCATGAAAAAACTCTATCAGACTCGCTAAGTCTCGTTAACCGTTGATTGTACTTTACATAGGGTGTTAGGGGACAGCTTTTGATACATGTGTACCCCGAATTCTTAACACCTGACCTAGTTATAGCCCAAAAATGGGATTTCTAAAGTACAAATCTTCAACGAGGATAAAAATCACGAACGTTTCACTTTTGTATTTTGTTATGATTTAGAAAACATGCCAAGGTCCCAAAGTATGTTTACTAAAAATTAGACTTAAAACAACTGCGTAACAACTGCGTTCTTCATCTATTATATTACTTGATAAGCAAATTCAGAACCTAGATACTTTCGGATCGATATAAGTAAATTCTGAAAAAAAATTACAAAGTCTGCCATATTTAGAGGTACCATAAATTATTAACTTAGAAAGTCTTCAGTAAAAGGCAGATCAAACCCGCGATCTAACTTCTATGAGTTGGCTTAGTCGTATCATAATTAATTAAGCGTGAATGAGTTAAGATAAGGGCAGAAGTTTAGTCAACATATACCCGTGAATGTTACAGAATTATTTAGCCCCCTTAAATAAGTAATAAATATGAATATTTTTCCTAACAAAAGACTCGAAGTCAGTATTTATTTGATTCCGGGATTCCTCTTGGTTCAATTCACTTGTATCGTTCAATTGGTTCTTGAGCATGTTAATTTGACCTTTTAAATTTTTAATGTCGTCCATATTCTTCTTTACGGTTTGATACTCCGGAAATGTATGAGGATCGGCATGTATTACGGCAGCATTCGCTTTGTCCTCTACTGGGCGGTTTACAGGTTCTACATCGGTCTTGGGTTTATTTTTGAGCGCACTATTTTCTGCATCTAGCATGACTGTACAAGGTGTTCAAGAAACAGATCGATATGACTGTAGTCTACAGCTAGGGTGACCAGATCGGAATTCTCAAAAGTGGGACATTTTCAAAATTGGTCAAAAATGGGACCCTATATTTTTTATAGTTGTGTGGATTTTCGTCAACAAATATATCGATTTCTATGGGTGAGCAAGGGGGTTATCCCTAAAAGGATAATCGCGTGTTTTTTTATCGATTCATTGGGGGGTAGGTAGATCATCCATAAAAACGGATAATAGTTTGTAAGTTTAGCATATTGTAGGGCTATACCCCATAAATTTTTAAAAGTCTAAAAAATTCTCCAGAAAAGCAGAATACACCAAAAAAGGCCAACAAGAGGACATCCCGCTTTTTGCTGAAAATCTGGTCACCCTAGCAGCACATAATATTTCATTTGTATTGCGAAAATTATCAATTTAGACTAATTTAGATTTCTATCTACCTATCCAATTAATATTCACAAAGAAATAATAAAGTCCCGCGTTTCGTAACGGACTATATTTTAATACAGTAAGATATTATATATACATATTGCGTATTGGAGATCGAATATTGGAGCATTCGATAATATTTGACCCTGTTGTAAAAAAACATCGAAAACGCTTTGTGGACACTGCCATTCTGTAGAAATGACTGTGTATGCTTGTGAACATTTTACCACGATGTGACAAACTAAAATTGGGGATGATGATTGGGGTCTTTCATTCATATACATATATTTATCCTTGTCCCATGGACATTATATTACCATTACATCGCCGTATTATATGGATAGAATGAAATATGTTGTTTGTTAAACTTTTTTAAAAAGCGAAATTTTATTAATAAAAAGTTATGGCCCAGTATAGCTCGAACATACCATGAATGCTCGAGGTACGGGCCATGAATATATATGGCCCGTACCTCGAGCATACTCCAGTTGTTAATTCTGCACTCAAACGTCGAATTCATAATCTAGTTGTTAATTCGACACTCGATGCCGAATTTAGATTTTTGAACTGTCGAATTCATTCCATCCCCCGAATTTATATAAAACACCCTAACTATTTTATTTTTAAGTTCAAGCTGGGTAACAGCTTGTAAAGCAGCAGCATCGCGTTCTTGTCGTGCCTGCTCGCGTAGTCTTTTTTCCAGTAGTGTAATACGCTTCTCTGCGTCCATCGCCCGATGAGTTTCTTGTGTTAATTGCTGATTAGCTCGTGCATAATTATTCTGGGTATCTTTTCTGGCTTGTAAATCTTGTTCTAGATTTACCCTAGATGTTACTAATTTCGTATTCTCACCAACCAACCGAGATAATTGTTCTTCCAATTGGTTTATTTTGTCTTCGCCTTCTAGCTTTCGTTCGTTCAGCTGCCGATTTTCGTCGCACAGTTTCAGCATGTGCTCTGAGTTTCGAGCTTCATTACTATTCAAATGTCATCATATTATTAACAATGTATACACATACCTAGATGTCTTGGCCAGAAATTCCTTGTACATTTCGATTTCGCGTTGAAGCTGTTTGATAAGTTTCTTTGAAAGTCCCAGATCATTAGTTTTCTCATGGTCACCAAGAATCTTATCAGAGTTTTCCGATCGTATCGCCTCGACAGAACGCATAAGTTGTGTATTAGCCCTTTCGGTTGAGCATATTTCACTTCTAGCTAACCGTAAAAGATTTTTAGCTTCCAAAAGCTCTTCGTCTCTTTAACGAGTTCAACATTTTCCGTATTTTTGTCCCAAATTGACCCATGTTTGAAAGAGATTGTTTTATGTCAATTTTAATCAATAATTTTAACTCATAGTAATACGAAAGTCGCTAATCCTCATAAACCCCTAATATGTATTGATGTACAGCTGAAATTCTCAAATGCAAATTTAATGTGATTTTCGCATTTTTAGCATTTTTTATGACTGATGTTTCGATTTTCTGTTTTCCAGCTACTCATCCC
Source organism: Mesochordaeus erythrocephalus (assembly GCA_004367975.1). Lineage (NCBI taxonomy): Eukaryota > Metazoa > Chordata > Appendicularia > Copelata > Oikopleuridae > Mesochordaeus > Mesochordaeus erythrocephalus. The sequence continues at coordinate 8,149 of SCLF01180881.1, forward strand.
GGTATTAGCAGATATGAGTGATTTTTGGGTACTCTAATCCAAATATACTACTTATACCCAATTAAATTCAACCAAATTAAAATCTATTTTATTGGTATCATTAGTAAGACACTATTGGTGAACATTCCTTTGCGCGATTACATCCCTATGTTTCATAATTTGTTCGTTTCCGGACACCAGCTTATCTTGCCAGCCAATTATTTGATTTCTATATTCTTGAATTGTCTTTTCAAAGTCTTTAACTTTGTTGTGTTCGTTCTGAGCCTCTAATGATACCACTTCATGCTTTTCTATTTCCATATTGTACTCTCTTTTTAGGTGCTCCAATTCTATGTTGTTATTGTTTACCGTTTCTTCCAGTGAAATCCGCGTCGTTCTCTCAGAATTTAACTCACCTATAAAAAGTAAATAAAATCAATAAAATTCATACGACTTACTCGCTAGCTGATCACATTCGGTTACTTTTTTGTTTATTTTTTTGGACAGTGATTCGACATATTTTTTGGTAGAATATTTGGTTGCTTCAACTTCTTGCAGTTTTTGAACGATTTCTTTCAGCTTCCGATCCGAAAGCGATAATTTTTTCATCAGAGTTAACCGTTCCTGGTTTCCATCAGCGATTATTATCATATTTTCCTTCGAAGCCTGTTGCAGTTTGTGGTGGGATTCGCTGTCAACTTTGATGGTTTCTTGCAGTTTGGTAACCTTTTCCTGAATATTATCATGCGACTTTTTCATGTGCAAATTTTCATCGTTTAACTGTTTATTGGCTAGTTTCATATGTTCCAAATCCGCTGCGAAATCGGAATATATTTCGCCTTTTAACTTTTCTTTAATTTCGCCAAACATATTAACCCGAGTTTTCAAATTTTCATCCAAATCAGATATCGTCATTTTGGAAATCGCCAAATCCTGCTGAGTGTTGATAAGTTTTCGCTCCATACTGTCCCTGGTGTCAGTGACGATGCGAATGTCATTCTGAAGCTCATCAAGCTCAATCTGCTGAGCTTTCTGTCGAGCGTCTAGCTTCTCGTATTTACCGTTTTTCACAACTAGTTGTTTTTGTTTCGCCTCGGCTTCACGCTTAAGAATGTTCAGTGAATCAAGCGCATTTTCCAAATTAAGTTTTGTGTCTGAAATAGTATTTTCTTTTTCTGTATTTTCTACATTAAATTTCTCTAGTCTCTTCTTTAATTTGATATTTTCTTTTGTTGCCAGATTCAATTTTGCCATGTGCCCATTGAGTTTCTCACTGCGTTCACGCAGCCGTTGATCCATATGTTCTATTTCGACATCCTTTTCTTTTAAAAGTGCTTCATACTCGGCCTTTTTGCCACGGAAGTCTTCTTCATAATCCCGTTCAGGTGGGTAATGAGGAATTTCGCTCTTGAGTCTATTTTCGCGTGTGACAAACTTATTTGTATAACGTATTGTTAGTGACTGATAGAAGTAACTGCGTTTTGAAAAGTATTTCCCGTGGGAGACCTCATCATCCCCAAAAACAGATAATCCCACGAAAATTTATCGTTTCCTGGGTGTATGAGGGATCCTCCACAAAAAACCGATAATTGCTTCAAATGTCAATATATCAGAGGGATATTCAGTAAATAATTTTAAAATTCCAAAAAAAAATTCAAAATAAGACCATCCCCAAAAAGCGGAACCCCACAAAAAATGTTAAAACGCGGGATATATGGGATGAGTAACCATATTTTAGCGGTATTAGGGTTTCGATTTAGTATACGCAGTCTAAAGCACAATTTTTAAAAAAGCGGAACATCTGGTCACCCTAGCCTATACACGGCTATCCGAAGTTGCCCCCTCCCCCCCAACTCAGGTTGCACATTGACCTATATTTTTTTCTCTTGTCTGATAGAGTCTGTTCTTGCGGCTCCGAATCTATTTTCAGAAT
>SCLF01180992.1:0-10059 GCA_004367975.1 Mesochordaeus erythrocephalus
TAGTTGACTTTGACCGTCCTGAAATATAGTTTTAACACAGTTGTTTCGAGTCGAATTTTTAGTGAACATACTTTGCGATCATGGCATGTTTTCTAAATCGTAATAAAATCGCAAAGTGAAAAATTCGTCATTTTGTCACTTTTTGAAAATGTGTACCTTTTTCGATCCGACGTACTTCACGAAATGACAGTTTGGACATAAATTCGCCCACTCCACATAACGGGTCTATGAGAAAATCTATCAAATACCCTTAAAATTTGATATGTTATAGTTTGGCGTCAGGACCAAAGTTTTGCATTACGAAAAGTGCGTACAACTTATTTGTCTCAAGTTATGGTCATTTAAGACTTCACAATAGGGGTTTTTGGGTGTTAACCAGTGGAGACCCCGAGCGAAATATCCTGTGGAGACCCTTTAGGGATAAAATGTCCTCCGCTCTTCTTTTCCATTTCAATTCAAAACGAAGCAATATTTTCTACTGAAAATTTGAACGATGGAAGCTGTGGTATTTAGCTATTTAACGGTGTTAAAATTATATTAGTATTGCTTACCGATAATGTACGAAAAATCGGAATGTAAGGAATGTAATCACGAAAATGTCATTCAAATAATATTTTCTTAATAACCGGCATGCACTATTGTCCATTTTTTGTTATTAATTGTTACCTATATTTTTACAGACATGCCCATAATATAAAAGTCTTAACGATAAATTTCATTCAAATAATATTTTCTCGATCGAATAGTATGCCTAAAAATCCCAAAAATTCTGCGTAATTTTTTACTGTATATTTCCAAGTGCTTCATAAAGTTTCGATTTTATGACTCGAACATGTATATTTTTCGCTCTTTTCAAATATTTTGAATCGATATGTATTGATTTTGAGTCATATTTCCAAACTAAACACAGAATATCATATTTTTAAACACGTTTGGGATGTAAAATTTGTTGTTAATTAATGTATTAGATATAATATAATTACGAAACAAAAGAGACGTTATTGGAGAAAATTTTGACAGTTTCACTGTAAGGACTGTAAGGATACCCAAAGAACATTAATAAATTAAAACTGAGTTATTGGGGTTAAAAGTCTTGCATTTATAATTAGAAAACGTTGGATGAACGAAGACTACTTCGGTAAATATTTAATAAAAAATGTTCTTTGGAACGTGAGACCATTATTTTTTTCTATGGGAACATGGATACCCACAGAAAGATAATAAATTAAAAGCGAGTTCCTACCGTCAAAACCCTTAGTACTGTAAGTAGTAAACCATTTGATTTCTTCAAAAAAACCCGAGACCACTCAAGTTTATATTCGTAAAAAATGTTGTGTAAATGATAAGACCGCCATGTTTTGTATGCTGACTGACAAAATTTGGATGGAAATAGATGCCCGACCACTGAGATAATGGCAGTTACATTTTTTAAGTCGCTTCAATTTTCACAAAAAGTGCCAAAACGGTTTTGGCCTGTCAAATTAGTTACACTGAACGTTTTTCATCGTCACTATTTTTGTATGAAGGGTATTGGAAAACCCTTTAATCTGCTTAAATTTGAAGCATATCCATCCATTCGTTCTCCAGATATTTACGAAAGAAGAGCGTTTTTGGGGTGTTAAGGGAAAAAGGTCCTTCGGGGTCTCCACTGGTTAACTGTACGAAAGATATAAATTTGGACATTTTGAAGATAGATTCGGAATCGCAATGAAGAACTCTATCAGACCCACTAAGACACTAGTGTATTTTAGTTGTGTACCGAATGCACGAAACTACCTTCTACCACCATTAAGTAATACCATACGCTATAAACTGCTATTTTCTGTGTGGTTCTCTATTAATGCAATGAAACGCCTGCTATCTTTCCCACTTTTCATCGTGTACAAGGTTTTTGTTCGTACAATGCTAGTCGAGATAAATTAGTTTTCTTTTTTCATATGATCTAAAACGAATATTGAGTTAGATTAGCTGGTAACATGACCTGTGCGGTTTTTTATCTGAAGAATCACTTATTGCGCTTCTGAAAATAGTTTAATGCGGCTTACCAGCGGATGTGTATCAACGCCAAAACATGGCAAAAATAGTCATTTAGATCTCATTTCGAACCCGGTCTTCCTATTTAGGTTGTCTATACACTTGGCTGCCCCAACTTTCTAAAACTCACGAGAAACGGCGTCAAACCAGCTGTTGAGTTTATCTAAATACGGAAATAATGCTTGAACTTCATTATTTAAATAAATAGTTGAGCCATATAGGCTCTGCGAGACCCATAATCCGAACTTACTTTTTCAGTGACAACTTAAGTGAAATGCGAAGTATCAGAAATATTCAATTTCAATTAATGAAATGGATTCCCGATATTTTTCTTCATATTTAAGGAAGATTGTCTTGGATTATTTTATTTTTTGACGCCGCTTTATAGAATTAAAAGGATCTGCCATTATGTGTTCTAGTTTTCCGTGTATCAGTTTTACTAGTCAACCGTTCATTCAGATACCAAAATTGTGATGCTCATGGAGGATCCTGCTAGTACTATTTCGTCAAAACCAAGATTCCCGTTACAAGATGCGTAGTAAATATTGTAGATGAGGATTAGAAGTAAAGATTGGAAATAAGGATTTTAAGTGCAGATTCGAAGTAATGATTAGAAGAAAATAATCGGGGTTAAGATTCGTCGTAAAGAATATTATAGTTACTTTTATGTTTCCAATTTCTTCCACATTTGCAACAAACAAAACGCAGATAAACCTGATCTATTAATTCTGGAGTTAATGCTGCTAAACGAATGCTCTAACCAGGTGTGCAGTGGTGTACCCGATATCGCCAAATATACAGTATAACGCTACATTTTCACAGGATCCCACATATACACAATATCACCATAGATTTGTTAAGGTATACTGAGTGTAATTATTTTGACAAAGCCCGTACGATAAAAAAAATATGATATTCACCTGATTATAGGGTGGCATCATTTTAGGATCACACCGGGATTATTAAAGTTAAGCGGTAAGATTAATCAATGGAAACCGAACTTTAGGTTACTCACAAAACTAGGGCACGCCGTAGGTTACCATTATGTCGAATGTTCATTGTATACGTCCCAAACACAAATTGACAACTGCGCCACTCCATTCGGTGGTAATCAAATCGCATTCGTGTATATATCAAGCAGAAGTAAAAAACAACCTTACAATGAACCAAGCGGTGAATCTCAACATGCCAGCATCATACACGAAACCGAGGATATTTCAGATATAGCATTGTCAAAAAAACAATTTTCTGAACGCTCATTAAGGCACCTGAGTGGCTAAAGGCATTCTGGAAAATCCCCTAACCTACACCGGCCGATGGTTCGCAAATTGAAGAACAAAATGTAGCCAAAACAAAAGAACCAAACCATAAAGCCTGAGGAACAGGAATAATTACGATTAAGCAACGCACTCCTAGGTAAAGTCTTGATTTCTTTAAAAAAAATAACTATTATTTTATCGCACGTTATGAAAAGTGGTTTTTAAATTGTTAATCGTATTGTCCAGTGAAAAGTCTGTATATTACGATATTATATGAATTGTGGCGATATCATTCAACTAAACACCTGTAAATATCGAAATATTTTACGCAACTACGATCTACTTACACTGAATATATAACACAATAACAAGTGAACATAAAAATTTAAAATCCGAAATTTTCCGCTGAAAATCTAGCCGACAATAAATAGGCTTGTTACGGCCGCTTCAAGATATAATATGTTCACTTAACGTTATCGCTAAGAGAGTTTGATAAACCAAATACACAACTAGTACCCTAGAGTAGACGTACAAATACGCATTTATGGTCTTTGTTCTGGATTACACATAATATATATGTTTCTCCCTGACCAAAATGGTCAAGATTGACTACACGCTACCGTAAATACAAGCTGCCTTACTACGCAAGCAAGCTGAACGCCACAAGCAGCTTGATTGTGAACAAAATCTAATGAAAAGTGTATGTTTCCGAAGACTTTATATCCTTAGCTAATTCTAGTTCATATTGGAAAAGAAATAAAACTCCTAATTCTGGAGATGGAAGTTAATTGATTTATTGTAATCCGTTTGGAACGATAAGTTACTTACGACTTATACGCAGAAAATATTTAGTATTTGTTCGCATATTCTGGATATAATAACGATTTATCTATGTTCTACTCTATTTTATTACAAATTTCAACGAGCTTTGTTATATGCAGTATTTTAGGTACAAATGTAATTTTTGGCAATTAAAAATTACGAATCTCTACACATCCACCAAAAGATTCGCTGGGAAAAATAAGTTCAGATTACCGACCTCAAAAGGACTATACGGACCTTAAGGGAAGTTCAACCATTCAAGTTTTACCCTTAAGTTCATTTCTGAACCAAGTTAGCCCTTTTCCGATATAATTTTGTTGACACCTGTGCACGATTTGAGCCATTGTTGACTAATCGACCAGTTTTCGCGTTTTATTTGAAACTGAGTGGAGCTAGGTTCCTCGGACTCTCCCCTAGATTCCACGCTGCATCATTTACGACAATTTATAGACCGGAAGTACCGCCTATAGTGTTACTCAAAAACCGAAAATATAGTTTTTTGGAATCATGATAGTTTTCCGCGGGGTGGGTTTTACTAGACAAATTCCATCAAAAATGTAGATACGTTAGGGTACCGGTAAATAACAGGATGAACTCTATGTTTTTACTACTTAAAACAGCTGTCTTACGTATAAGCTCGCTGACTATCACTTCACAGTTATTTTGACGGAACCCACAATTATGACCGCAAGTTTACCTACCAATCAAAATCCGAAAAAATTCGGCCTGTTAGCACCATGTGTTCTCTTGCGGAATTTATTTAATAGCTTACGGATTCCATGAGGAGAATAGTGAAATAGTCTGGTCCGATCTTCTAGATATTAATTGTAGTTCCCCACAGTAGACACACAGATGTGTACTTAGGCTCTTTAATCTGGATTAGAAATTTCGTATTTTCTCTGTCGTTTATAATATAAGGCTTAGTTCTTGTCGACTTCTCAATTAGATCACTTTCGCGACAATTTTCGGACGAAAATAGATAGACTTCTGTAATTATAAACATTCTGTACTATAAAAATTCCCTAGTGACTATAAGCTGCTGAAAATGCAACTAGCCGTAATATGCAAGCAAAATAAAGGACAGAAGCCATTTGATTGTGAACGAACTCTATTGCCTGTCACTCCCCCCCACCCAACCTTTGAAGCGGGAACTGGTTGGTTAACGAGACTTAGTGGGTCTGATAGTTTTTTCTTGCGGTTCTGAATCTGTTCTCAGAATGTCCAAAATTACACGGTGTCTTACAGTTTACCCCCCCCCCCCTAAATGGAGCGACACATTCGACGCACACGGATGTCGTCAGCTACATTCCTTCTCAAGCGATAGACGCCGTTCGGGAAGTATGTCCGATTGGCTCGAAAGTGGCTTATTCGACGCGCAATTCTCCAGCTTCAATTCTTCTCAAAGGACCGACCTCGAATTCTTAACGGAATTTCTAAAGAGCAAATTTTCAAAAACTTTTCTATTTTGCTATGATTTAGTAAACATGCCAAGATCCCAAAGTATGTTCACTAAAAATTCGATTCCAAACAACTGCATACAAATTAAAGTTTAGGACGGTCAAACTCAATTTTGTCCATTTTCGACAATGTGATTTTCGAGGTCCATAGCTTCAAAACAAATCACCGGAGTATGTTCTCGATACATTTATTGGATGCCCTTGGGTCTACTTGATTTAGTTCGGTGAACCCCCATGAGTTAAAATTTCCTCTTTCACGTTGTCTTTAGGGGAGGTTAACTATAAGACGCCGTGTACATTCACAACTCCGGACATTCTGAGAACAGATTCGGAACCGCAAGAAAAAACTATCAGACTATCTAAGCCACGTTGACCGATCAGTTCCCACTTCAAGGCGTGGGGGCGGTTTTTACAGGTGTGTACAAACTGTATACTACCGATTCCGCTTAGATAAAACATGTGTACACAAAATTTCGAATTCTTGAGATGCATATTATTAGCGATAGCCACGAGTTAAAAGTGGCTCAAGAGGGTGCACAGGGGTTGCTACCGAAAAGGTTTCAAGAGTTAAGCTCTGAAAATTGCAAAGTAGTAATATTAACGTACATTAGTACAAAATATCAGTCAATGACAAACCTTTATTATAATCTGTTTCGCCAAGAGACGCAACGTAAAGGGGACAATTGCTCCTTTTCGATTTGGGAATTTTTCTGGGAAAAATTGATAATAAAGATTTGCTTTTGAACAGTCTGTAAAGTTCTCAGCTTCGGCATCAGCCAGTTGGTAAAATGAATCCGAGTTCGTTTCCAGACAACGTAAAATTGACGCAAACCGTACAACCCATATTGACAAAACCTCCCGGCTTGTATAAAACGGATCTGAACAATATATGGAAATTACATTGTATATGTATCATGCAAATTGTTACCTATATCTTTAATTTGGTTGTTTATCAAACTTCCGGATAGGTTAAAGGCTTCGATGAAATAGCTCTTACGCATCAGGCTACGTAATTCGTCTAGTGGACCCGTGTCCGAGATATTATTTTGCAATGACGTGAATGTTGCCAATCTCGGCTTAAAACTAGCGTAAATAATGGATAAGCATATATTTATAATAATTTGTGTTAGAACAGTGGTACCACCATTTGAAGTCTATAAATTAAATCAATCATATATCTTGTAACTGTATAATTATCGGCAAGTCAAAACAAGATACATGAAAAAAAATACAGCTTAACTCCTGTGCTACCATTGAGCCTATTTTTACTTAACAACCAGTTTTTCGGGTTGTACTCGAAACTGAGAGCTAGGTCAGAATTCCCTTCCCAACAGATTCCAAGCCGCATTTTTTACGACAATTTTTAGACCGGAAGTAATAATATATTTTTGCATATAGTATTTATGATAGCTGTATTACTTATCTTCGCGTTGACCAGTATTTCCGGGTAAAATTCTATGGGCAGACTTTGAGAACATGTTCAAAAAAAGGTGTACAGGAGTTAAAAACATCATCGAAACATCATGTCCATGGATAAAATATTGGGGATAAATAGAAAACCTGAATTATGTATTCGAGGTCTGCGTTAGCAATGGCGTTCCCTGCTTCTCGTTGTGCAAATAAAATTTCAAGCGTGTCGTTCGTCTCCCAATAATCACTACAGAAATCACTTTTATCTATACTTTTTTTTATATCTATGGGAAGTTCTTCTTCATTTGTGGTAACTTTAGCCGGAATCTCTGCGAAAGGATCCTCTCCCTTCATATTGACAAATAAATGTGCAGTCCCGAGTGTACCCTCATTCAACGAATTCATATCTGAAAATCATGAAGAGCGAAGTGCTTATTTACTATGAAAGTCGGAATGTGCGTCTAAAAAATGTCGTAGGATTGACTGATAGAAGTTGACAGCTTGGAGCTAAATTTAATTCACTGGCCTGTGATTGGTACTGAGTAATGTTGAACATAATTTGCAATGCAATGAAATTTTATTGTAAAATTTAATAACATTTCCAAGGGAATCTAAATATGGTGTCAGGATAAAAATGGATCGAGATGACCACATACGAGATTGGCATTGAAACGCAGAAAAACACTTTTGGGAACAGGAATTTTGTCCTTGCATATTGACAAGGCGCTTACTTTTATGCAAATAGTGAACTGAGATCATCGTAGTATAGTTCGATTTTGGCATGACACGGTTTACAACACCATCAGTGGATCGCTACAATTGTATATCGGGTTTTTTAAGCAGACTCAAAATGAGTGATCAGAGATGACTAACGGGAAATCTATACTCGCTAGATTTACATTGAAACCAAAAAATCCTAACATTTCTGGATCTCCCATCGATACCAAACTTTATTTGTGCAAAGCCTCAAGCCTTGCTAATTGTGGCATACTATTCGTATATATCACGGAGCTGCCATTTATTATCAGCAATTATTAGTTCAATTTGGTTTTCATCCAACGAACTTGATCTATTTAAAAATATGCTGCATTCATAAAATCTCCTTTGTTTTTCTACGTCTGCCTCCGTTGAATGCTATTCTTTTCCTCAGATGTAAATAAATCAAACGTTTTTGTTATGTTGAGTGGATTTGGGACTATATTTTATTGGAAGCTAAACGAACAGATAGAGCTTGACTTGAATAAATTAAGTTTGTGTTTCGAGTTACATTGTCTAGGAAGTGAAACCAGTGAGCAGTTTTGCCTCTTTCGGAAAACCATCCTTGGACATCGTCGGCTTTCCTTTCAATAGCTTTGTCAAACCATAAATTAACCTTCTGGGCAAAACCTGGAGAGGTGTGGTTTTTCGACCCCAAAAATGGCTACAGTTTTTGATACTTTATCCCCAAGCGTTAGAATTTAAAAACAGTAACACAAAATTTATCTGTGATTCCAGCCCAACATTCTTTATTTTGGGAATTTCTCTTATTGTCTTCATATCCGACTTTAAATGAATTTTATTTTCCGTCTTTTTAATAAATCGTCGAATTTACGGCGCGGAGGGGTAATGACTGAACGGATGAAATCTTTAGTGATTTCGAGTTCGGTTCGAATCTAGATTCTGTAGTCCGAGTTTTTATTACATATAAGAACAAAAACTAAATTGCTTTGAAAATTTATGACCAATCAGTTCTCGGTAAGCATATTTTTGAAATAATGTATTACATTTGGTAAGACTGTGTCAAATACTTGAGATCGAAAGGTAACCTGTACGCGTTGGATTAGGCGCGAAATATTTTTTTCAATTTTTAGCATTACAAATCATATGCTATCATTTTTTGCCCAGAGGGTTAAGTTTATTCGCGAGCGTCGTTTATAAACACCATACCGTTTTCAGTTAAACAACCTGGTGACATTGTCAGCTTTTTTTGTAACTTTACGTACGTCATCAATTTTAATTGTTTTAACTTTATCTAAAAGAAAGTTAAAGATGAATTTACGTTGTTCTGACTAACCACTTTTTATCAAACACTAATCGCGCACTTATGCAAGCTTTGCAGAGACACTCTCTATTGTATCGAGATAGATATATGTCAAAAACCGGCTGAACCGTCTTGTGTTAATGTCCGGCGAGTATTTTTTGTTTTTTTCGGATGTCAGTACGATCACGTTTACATATTATAAGGAGGCGTGTTTTGATTAACCTGCGACACCCCTGTCAAAGTCGCCCCAGGTTCCAGTGGGAACTGATGGGTTAACGAGACTTAGTTTTTTCTTGCGGTTCCGCATCTGTTCTCAGAATGTCAAAATTACACGGCGTCTCATAGTTAACACCCCCCTAAAGACAGGACGTGGAATAACCTTTTTTGAAAAAACATTAATGTTAACTCCTGCGGCATGGCAGCGCACCGAATCGTGCTGGATCAATGAATGGAAGGGGGAAATATTGCTGCAAGTGTATCATGGTTCGGACATACCTCACTCCCTTATTCGGATTCTCTATCTGGTAACTATTGCCATTCGAATATATCTTGGTTATTTGGTAAGGTCCTATATATCTTGTTATTTCACTAGTATTTATTGCGTTGCCGCTATTTTGTAACAGCAGTGTGCCGATTGAGTATGATTTTTCCGTGTCTTTTATCATCATCAATCCTTTCTTTGACCACTTTAATGAGATCGTTTTGTGATCCTTCGGGTTGCAGTATGAAAGCCTGATTATTATCGAATGTATTCAGTCCGGTATGTCCTGTCTCTACCTCGTACGGGGATAGCCTCGTAAAGTCATAGGGACTACGATTAATGTTCATTTTCGTCTTTATTGTACAATTCGCCATTTTTACGACGCCATTGCTCTGTGGATGGTATGGGGCTGACCTATCGTGAGTAATCTTATATTGATTAATTATCTCCGTCATCTGTACATTGTTAAATTCCCGCCCATTATCGGTGAAGATCTGATTTGGGAGTTCCGGACGTGACAGACTTTCTTGGATCACTACTGGGCCCGATTTAGATTGGATCGGAACTGCCCATATA
>SCLF01181103.1:0-10059 GCA_004367975.1 Mesochordaeus erythrocephalus
GCGTTTAGGTTTAGTCGGTGCGTTAAGGTTTAGTCTGGTGCGTTAATGTTTAATTTGGCGACAAATGATTTTAAATGACCATTAACGAATGCGATCGTCGCCATATCGAGTGGTTTCACCAGTGATGGTAGATTTGGGACAAATATCTCCAAACGGACATGTGAAAACTCCACATCAATATAATGTCCTGCATATAATGTTCTGCATTAAATTTGAAATAACTCGTTTTGATTGGATCGTTTAGTGGTACGTTTAGAAAATGGTGCGTTTAGACGAAAAGACGAAAAAGTAGAAAAAGTAGTGGTGTGGTGTATTTGTTTCGTATTTTAGAGAATCAGCAATTTAAAATAATTACCGGAGTGTCATTAAATTGGCAGTCATATATTTTATCTCGAGCCATCAATAAATCCATGGATATTTTTTAATCAAAGGTTTAATCAAAAGGGCAAACATTTGATTAAAAACTACTCGTTGCTTTTCACATGAGACGGCTCAACAAAAAACTAAACGACTGCCAATTGTAATGTTACTCTTGTAGTACAAACTGAAGGGTCTAAAATACGAACAAAAATTAAATTATCAAACACATGTGTCAAAAGTTCCCCACCCCGCCCCTAGGGGGTCTGGGTAGCAAGACATCGGATAACGAGAGTTAGTGGGTCTGATAGAGTTTTTGCAGTTTTCAGAATGTCCATAATTATACTCCTTCGTACAGTTAACCCCCAAAAACCCTTATTTCACTTTTTAAAATTACCATAACTTGAAAAGAATCAATAGTACGCACTTTTCGTTATGTAAAACAATGATCGTGAAGGCAAACTGTATAACATATCAAATTTTAAGGGTATTTGATAGATTTTCTCATAGACCCGTTATGTGGAGTGGGCGAATTTAAATGAAAACTGTCATTTCCTGAAGTATGTCGGATTGGCTCGAAAGTGGGCTTATTCGACGGGTCATGACTTAGGCTTCAAGTTATCTCATAGGACCGACCCCGAATTCTTAACAAGTGGCCCGTTATAGGCCAATAAATGGGCCTAATAAATTTTAAAAAAGTGACAAAATCACGAATTTTTCAGTTTTCGATTTTATTATGATTTAGAAAACATGTCAAGATCGCAAAGTATTTTCACTAAAAATTCGACACGAAAGAACTGCGTTAAAACTATATTTCAGGACGGTCAGAATCAACTATATTCGACTCACGTTGTCTTTAGAGGGGGTTAACTGTATGAAGGCCTGTAATATATATTCGGAAACGCAAGAGAAAACTCTATCAGACCCACTAAGTCTCGTTAACCGATGTCTTGCTGCCCAGACCCCTATGGGGGCCACTTTTGACACGTGTGTCCAAGGTATCAATTCCTAGAATTTAATTCGCAAGAAATCAGTTTTAACACCGCCTTAAAAAGGACTTTTTGCCGAGATTATGGGAGATTATAACGAAAAAAATACACCCATGAACTTGGTTCTGTTCGATGATGCTCTCGACCACCTTACCAGAGTCCACCGTGTCTTAAGAATGAAGCGTGGTCACGCGTTGCTCGTTGGAGTAGGCGGCAGTGGAAAACAATCCCTATCCAAGCTTGCTTCATACGCTGCCGGATGCGAAATTTTTGAAATTTCGCTTTCACGTGGATATGACGAAACAAACTTTAGAGAGGATTTGAAGGATTGGCTTTAATAGGAATTAACCAACTACGTTAACTATGTGGGTCACGTGCGCCCTATTTCTCTGGAATTTTTCGGATAGGTCCTAAAACCGGAAATAAACGTACAATGGTTTCATATGTATAATTCGAAATAATGCTGTGTTTAGACTAACTCCTGTGATACCTTTGTCCCTTTTGCGGACACTCCCCCACTTTTCGCGATCTTGTCGAAACTGTCTAGAGCTAGGTTATTCTGGTTGAAATTCTTGGAAAGAACCAACGCCCAAATTGATAACAGCCTTGACAAATAGGATATATTATCAGATTTAACTTCGGTAGTACTCTTATTCGGACAGTCAATAACAATTGGATGTTTGAAATCTCGAAATTCTTAGACATTTATTCCTAAATAATTCACAATCGATAAAATCAAGTTTTCGAGAAAATACGTGGCACTAACCGCTAAATTATGACAGGGTTGATAACTCGACTAATTTTTCAACGAAAAATTTCGAATTTTCAATTTTTAGATTCACTTCCTGTCACCTTTAGGTTTACTTCCGGTCTGGCCGGTAGGTACCCTAAAAGAAGCGCAGTAAAATTCGTATATAATACACAGCTGTCTTAAATTGTTACAATTTCCGGTCCAAAAATGTTGCAAAAATTCCGCGATCAATTTAGAGGGGGGGGTCAATCAAACATTCAACACCTTCCAAAGCCATAAAAACGCGAAAAACCGGGTCCATTGTCACAACTATCCACTAGCCCCACTATCCCGACTAGCCTATCAGAGGACCTCCACCACCTCTATTCTCCCAACTACTAATACAAAACTATTTCAATTTTTTTAGTTTCACTTCCCGTGATACTTCCGGTCTAAAATAATTTCAAATATTATCCGTGCAATTTAGGGGAAATCCTGACCTAGCTCTAAATTATATTGTCATACCCAAGTGTGAAACAAATAATACAGCCTACGCAAGATCCTTTATACGCAGCTGGGTTTGGAAGGAAAGGAAACGACGTTCCTTTTTACGGACAGTCACGTATCGGAAGAAGGTTTTCTTGAGTTGATCAATAATATGTTGACTACAGGTAGGATGACCAAATCGGATTTGTCAAAAGCCGGACACAAAAAGTCTAACATTTGATAAAAAAAATGTATTAGTGGTCTTTAAACCAAAAAAAGGCTCATAGGTAGTCTTTAATCCAAATTTAGTTTAAATCAGCGGGGTCGTCATCATACCAAAAATAATTCCCTTTAGTCCAGTGGTTCGATCCAAGGTTGTGAATAATAATTAGGAATAATTTAGACTGTTTACTTGTTAAGCTAGGTGCTTGGACCTATTTTTATAATTGGTAATAGGTTTGTTTGAACATGACGTTCAAGATTTTGTTTAACCAGCGAAGACTTACAGCAAGCCATAGTGTCATAAAGATATTTGAATAGTGTTTTGTTTCGACAGCCTTTACCGCGTTTATTAATATTCCCAAATCGTATATTTGACGTACGGGGTTACCACGCAATTCTTACGTCTTTTAATTACACAATGCTGATCATATGATTATAGCGTTAACATATATTCACTTCAGTATGTCCGAAATTCATAGTCAAAGATCGAGAGGTAGGTCCCTTATGCTCAATTTACTTGACCCATCCATAAGTTGACACATCCAATGCAATGCTTTGTATCACCGGGATGGCACTCAGCATTGTTTAGCTTTGAATATATATGCGTAGGTTATGAGTCAACTTATGGATGGGCAAGTCAATTGAGTATAAGGGACCTACATCTCGCGGTAATCATATGATCAGAAACTAAGATATATTCTGAAACTAAGTGAAATACTTTG
Organism: Mesochordaeus erythrocephalus; assembly: GCA_004367975.1. NCBI lineage: Eukaryota > Metazoa > Chordata > Appendicularia > Copelata > Oikopleuridae > Mesochordaeus > Mesochordaeus erythrocephalus. The sequence continues at coordinate 3,507 of SCLF01181103.1, forward strand.
TATCACCATGACCCCACTCAGCATTGTGTCACTGGGAGGCGGAGGAATTGCGTAGTAACCCCTGACCGTAAAATATACGATTTGGGCATATTAATAAAGGTGGTAAAGGCTGTCGAAACTAGAAATAATGCATTTCAAATATGGCGCGTGTTTGAGGTTATGTTCAAATGAATTAACGGTGAAGATAAGACGCGATAAAACACTATTCAAATATCTTTATGACACTATGGCTTGCTGTAAGTCTTCGCTGGTTAAACAAAATCTTGAACGTAAGAAGAGTTATGAATTAATATAGGTCCAAGCACCTAGCTTAACAAGTAAAGAGTAAATTATGGTCGAAATATAGGTCCCATTTTTTCGAGACATCTGGTCACCCTAACTACAGGTGCTGTGCCAGCCTTGTTCTCCGATGATGAAAAAGATGGAATTATTAACAGTGTCCGCGATGAGGCCGCCAAATCAGGCTATCCCCCCGGAAAAGAGTCAATTTGGAACTTCTTCATCAACAAGTGTGCTGACAGACTTCACATTGTTCTTGCAATGTCTCCCACTGGGGATACATTGCGAGTTAGATGTCGAAACTTCCCCGGTCTGGTAAACAATACGGTTATTGATTGGTTCGATGGTTGGCCTACGCAAGCGCTGCTTGCAGTTGCATCCTCCTTCCTTTCCGACAATCAAATGATACCGGAATTACACATGGAAAATGTCATCAACCATGTTGTCTATGTTCATAAAACGGTCGAGGAAAATTCGGTCGATTACCTCAAAAAGCTTAGACGAACGAATTTTGTAACACCCAAGAATTTCTTAGACTTCACCAATTCCTATTTGCGGCTTTTACTAGAGAAAGATGACGAAGTAGACAAACTTTGTGCTCGCCTTGAGGGGGGTCTAAAGAAAATCGCAGAAGCCCAAATTCAGCTGGACGATCTTAATGCAAAACTGGTTATTCAAAAAGTTGTAGTAAAAGAAAAGTCTGAAGCCTGTGAGGTCATGTTGGTGGATATTACGGAAAATACTAAAATCGCCGCGGAAAAGCAGGAAGAAGCTGAAACAAAAGCCGTGATGATTGAAGAACAATCGAAAATTATCGCAGTGGAGAAGAAAGATGCAGAAGAATCCTTGGCGGAAGCCCTGCCAGCACTGGAAGCCGCTCGAAAAGCTCTTGAAGATCTTGATAAGAGTGACGTCACGGAAATAAAGTCCTTCGCAAAACCACCTCCTGCTGTGCAAACAATTTGTGAGTGTATTTTGGTCATGAGGGGTTTCAAAGAGATCTCCTGGAAAGCCGCCAAGGGTATGATGTCCGAATCAAATTTTCTGCATAATTTAATGACAATGGACGTCGATGCCATTTCGATCAGTCAAAGTAAAACCGTGAAGGGTTTCTTAAAAAAAATAGGAAGGGTGTTGACTAGGGTTAAAACGGTTGATACTGTTACTATTTCAATTCAATTGCTACATTTATATGCTAGAAACATTGGGACTTCGGCATGATTCGAACCAGCGCGTCCTTTTGTCTCTTGCGAACGCTCTATCTTCTGAACTACAAAGCCACACCTCTCGTCCAATCTTTCAAGCGTATATTCTTTTCGTGTCAATGTTTGTCTTACCAGAGGTTTTCTACCACAACCAGTCGAGACCCCGAGCGAAATATTCTGTGGAGACCTTTTAGGGACCTTTTACTAATTTATGTACAGAAAGTTGTCTTCTCTTAGTGAAACTAGCGAATTAAGTAAAAATAGCAATTCTTCAATTTCACAGGTTATCGGCATCGATTCAATGTATCGAAGGATGACTTGTAATCTAATTTTGCGGCAATCTCCTTTGAGTCGAAGTCGTTTTTCGTACAGATTTTTCGAATTGAATGTGTGTATATGTTCAGTTATTAAAGTCAAGTTTCTAAAACTTTCGTTTATGCTGCGTTTATACTTTCGCTGACATTTGTCGTAACATTGAAGGCGTCGCTGAGGATATCCAAATAATGATTCCAGTTGAGTGTTTTTGATATATAGCAACAATTACAGGAGTCCCTGTTTTCTGTTCTCTTTGCGTATTTCGCTCCAAACAGCTCGCACATTTTCGTTTTGAACGGTTTAGTTTAATAAAATGCACAAAGACGCAGATCCAAACGAATTTTGGCTGGAGAAAAGGTATCCGCTTTCGGATATTTTTTTAATTTGTTTTATTCTTCATTAACCAGTGAATAACCGAAGGGACAAAAGGTCCAAAACGCTCTTCGTTCGCAAATATCTCGAGAACGTATGGACGTATCTGCTTCACATTTTAACTTATTACAGGGTTTTCAAATGCCCTTATTAAAAAATTAGTCCCGATGAAAAACGTTGAGTGTAATTAATTTGGAAGACCAAATTTGATTTCTCGCTTTTTGTCAAAATTCAAGCGATTTGTAAAATTTAACTGCGGTTATCTCCTCTATTTTAATCCAAATTTGGCAGTGTTTTGCATTTGTATCATTGCCGCTACAGACAGAATAAGGCGGCCTTATCATCCACAGAACATTTTTTATTGAATATAAACTGGACCAGTGTTGGTTTTTTCCAAAAATTAAACGGTTTACTAATTACAGCAATAATAATATTAACGGTAGGAACTCGCTTTCAATATATTACTTTTCTTTGGCTATCCACGTTGGCGTAGAAGAAAATAATGGTCTCACATTGTAAACAACATTATTTATTAAATATATATTGAAGTAGTCTCCATTTTTTCCATAAATCCAACGGTTTTCCGACTACAACTCTAAGTCTTTTAACGGCAATACATCAGTTTCATTTATTAATGTTCTTTGGGTATCTTTATTGGCATAGAAACAAAATTACGTTCTTATATTGCACATACTTATTTTTTATTGAATTTACGGTGTAGCTGTGTCTAAATTAGAGAGAGATCGTGCTGGGAAGAGAGCGATCACCTTTTTTACAAAACAGACAGCTATGCTAATCATTGAAAATATTACGTTTGCATGAACTGACGCACACCTGTCAAAACTACCCCCACCATCTATGCCAGGGAGCAACTTATCGGTTAACTAGACTCAGTAGCTCTGATAGAGGTTTTCGTTGCGGTTCAGAATCTGTTCCCAGACTATCAGAAATTATACGGCGTCGTACAGTTAACCCCCTAAAACAAAACGTGAAAAAGTCCTTTTTTTAAAGCGCTAAGTTTAACTCCTAGGGATACGGTAGGTCACCGAAATAAATTGAACTTGATTAAGTATACCACTGGGCATCCAACAAAGGTATCGAAAACATACTTCGATTGTTCGTTTTAAACCTATGGACCTCGAAAGTCACATCTCCAAAATAGACAAAATTGACTTTGACCGTCCCAAACATTAGTTTTTATGCAGTTGTTTCCAGTCACATTTTTAGTGAACATACTCTGGGATCTTGGCATGTTTTCTAAATCACAACCAATCGAAAGGTGAAAATTCGTGATTTTGTCACTTTTTGAAAATTTGTACTTTAGAAATTCCATTTTTGGGCTATAACTAGAATTCGGGGTCAGCTATTGAGAATAATTGAAACTGGAGATTGACGTGTCGAATAAGTCCACTTTCGGGCTTATTCGACGCATTATGCGACCCATTTCGTCCTAAGGTCCGCACGGATGTCAGCGTCATTTGTTCTCACAAGATTGACCCCGAATTCCTAACCCGTTATGTAGTTATAGCCATTAGAAGTTACAAATCTGATTTCGGGAAGTATATCCAATTTTCTCGAAATTTCAATTCTTCTTAAAGACCGACCCCGAATTCTTAACACGTGCCAAAACAAGGTCTTTCTCAAACTCTGTCTTTAGGGGGGGGGTTAACTGTACGTCGCCGTATAATTTTGGATATTCTGAGAACAGATTCGAGGCCGCAAGAAAAACTCTGGAAGACTCACTAAGTCTCGTTGACCGATCAGTTGTTGCCTGGCATAGGGGGATGGGGCCTGTTTTGACACGGGTGTATAATTTAACATGTACAGTGTCCGCACGTGCGTTACACAATACTACATTAACGTAGTTACAATTGGCAGTCGTATAATTTTTCTCGAGCCGTCTCTCCGGTAAATCCATGAATATATTTTAGTCAAAGGTTTACCTTTCTAATGGTAAACATTTGCTAAAAACTTTAACGGCTCGACAAAAAATATACTACTGTCAATTTAACGACAACACGGTATATATCCGTATTTGTTAACCCGTACACTGCGTTCGGTGCCGCTCGGCACAAACGATCACTAATTTGACCATAACTTCTGTTAGAGTGGTGCTACGTCGAATTTGCCCCCCAGGACCCCCCATAATCGACGACCCCGGGTTTTTTGGAACTATTTTTAGACCGTAAGTACCACTGGAAGTGACAGCTGAAACCGGAAGTTGGTTATTTTGAATCGGGAGTCGCACAAAATTGTTGCACGAGACGAGCTCTAGTGGAAAAGGTACTTAGGAAATGGCATTTAAAAAAAATTATTTTTTTACAATTTAAGCCAGCTGTGTCTTAGTTAGGAAAACATCGAGCGGTACTTCTAAATCAACATCTAAATATAGGTGTTTCTGTACAAGAAATGAAATCGGTTTCGAATGCTGGCGCAGGTATGATGAAGTTCGTTGAAGCCGTTATGGGTTACTGTGACGTAGCTCGCGAAATCAAGCCGAAGCGCGAAAAGGTCGCGAAGCTTGAAAAGAACTTCTTCCAAATGAAAAAAGAGTTGAATCAAGCGAAGAAAGACCTTTCCGATGTTCAGAAACAGTTAGCCGAGCTGAAGCGACAATTTGAGGAAGCGATGACTGAAAAGCAACAGCTGGAGGACGAAGCTACTATTATGGAAAGACGTTTAATCGCTGCGGACAAGCTGATTGGTGGACTGGGCTCAGAACGGGAACGATGGACGGAAGACCTTGCCGGGTTAAGAGAACGAAGAGTACGTCTATTAGGGGATTGTTTAATTGGAGCTGCATTTCTGTCTTATGAAGGTGCCTTCAATTATGACTTCAGGCACTCCATGATCTTTGAAACGTTCATTCAAGATATTAAGGCTAAGAAATTGCCATGCTCAGACCCGTTCAAACTTGAGCAATTGCTCACTGACGAGGTCGAAGTTTCACGTTGGGGCAGTGAAGGCCAGGGTGTTATACTTTATCTTCAAAAGATTTTATTTAGTATTATTTTGAGCACATATCCCAAATCGACACTCTTTGGTTCATCCTTGTAATGCCCCAGAGGCGACAGTGGGTGGAAACGGGCCTTCACAGAGAGTCCTGGAGGAAGACAAAATAAGTATTTATTACGTATAATTATGTCCCAGTGCTTTGCCCGATAAATATTATTACTACATGCCATTCTTATTTTTTTCAACTCTCACTAAAACACAGACTTGACACAAAAATTGACATCCGTTACTTTCTTTATAATGTATACCGTAACCAAAGTAGTTATATTCAAAAGAGAAATACCATTAAATCGCTAAGGAGTGAAGTTTCAATCATGCAGAATTTGAAGACATTTCCCCTAATCGTTTACGAGTTAATTGGAAACAAATCACAAATATCGAATTATTCCACTATATTTAAAATGCATGAGTCATCACGTGGTAACGACGAAGGACACACCTCGAGTTAAATATTGCTCTCGGACACCAGCAAGTATTAACCTTTATATTCCTAAATATTTTAAAACCGATTGAATGCCAAAAACCAAAAAATAATTTAGTGCTTGTGGGAGCATTGTAATTAGATTTTCTGTATCGGTAAATGACCTGCAAAATTTACGTCCCATTTTCCGCATTTTAGACACCAGAAAAAATCGGAATTCGGCACCGAGTGTCGAATTAAAAACTGGAGTATGAATTCGGCATTGGATTGTCGAATTAATACCTCGCTTCGATCACAACACCACTAGTGTTATGTAGCTGAATATCCAGGCTTTCACTTGATATATTTTCCTTGGAAATAGGGCCTCTAGAAATCGCGTGATATTCAAAATACTAATTAGGCGTTAATTTGGAATTTCATTGCTATTAGTTTCCCTCTAACTATAAAACTAATAATTATTTTTAAATGAAATTAACAGTTTTATGTAGCTGAATATCCAGTCTTTCACGTGATATATTTTTCTTGGAAATAGGGCTTCTAGAATATCGCGTGATATTAAAAGTACTAATTAGGTGTTAATTTTGAATGTCATATCGTAAAGGCTTGCTATTAGTTTCCCTCTTACTATAAAACTCATAATTATTTTTAAATGAAATTTCCAGTATTATATAGCTGAACGTACAGGCTTAATTAACAAGGGCGGACAATTAAGATTTATAACACCTGCTATTCGTTTTACCATTCGGTCAAATATTATGTAATTTACGACATGAAAGACTGTACTCGGGGGATACTATTGTTATATTAGGTTTTGACTGAGTGTTGTTCAAATTTAGGTAACGGTTACCGCATCATCCCGACCCCCAAAGGGTTTTTACCCAAATTGAGGAAACCCAAATTGGTAGTTGTTCGTTTCCATGTCACTTGAAAATTACTGAATATTTTT
>SCLF01181214.1:0-10058 GCA_004367975.1 Mesochordaeus erythrocephalus
CTATTCACCCTTAGTTTATACAAGCAAAAGAAGCGAAACAAATAAAAAAGGAAGTCTAGAGATGAAATATAATTAGTGATGAACCATGAGTTTTTAAAACTCAAAACGTTGCACAGGTGTTATATTCCATAAAGGTTGCACAAGAGTTAAGGGCGAGAAAATGGCACTCACTTTGACAACGTCCCGTTTTGGCGCTACTGTACAAGAATAAAAACAGGTATTTTTAAACGACAAACACCGTTAGTTCGGCAATGAGTTACTCTTTAATAATGCAAAATTTCAAAACAATAGAATTGATGGTTTTAGAAAATGGGAAATAAATGTCGATCTTTATTTGGGACGCGCGAACGAGTGGTAACTTTTTTTTGATTTGTAGTTGTTCGTTTGCCTTTCACTGAAAAAGTACTGAATATGTTAGCTGAATCTTCAGGCTATCCACTGATATATTTAGTTTGGAGATCAGACTTATAGAAATCCCTCAATAACGTTACGGGTTGTCTTACGGGTTGTTTAATCGGCACAAAAACTAGGGATAGCTTTGCGAATCCACACAAACAGAAAAAAAGTTACCACTCGTTTAAAAACACCCCTTTATTATTTACTGAAATATATCTAGCTAACAGCCAAAAGTAAACTAGACTGAATCCCTATCTGTTGACTTCTCCAACACTAGAAGTCGAGTCTTTTCGTGGCGTCGTTCCCAAACATTCCGGTTGTGTTTTTCGTCTATCTTCACTTTAACCTGTTCGACATTTAGGCTCAGTTAACCTGCAAGAGTCCATAGCCAAAGTGTAACTAATATCGTATATTTAACCCCAATGACAATATTGTCATTTGGCGGTATTGAGCACAATGCGACGGTTGGTCAAAAATGGGATTTAGAATAATATTTGAATTCCATTAATATCAGTGTTTTTGGACTAAAACTACTATCGTGTAGAATACCATTATATCGACAATGGCATAGTCCAGAAAAACCCAAACGAACATGACGATTTCAGTTCACGGCTAGCGTAGGTGACATCGAGGAGAAGTATGATTCAGCGCCGTCAATATAGTAGTGGAATAAGCAGATGGGCAAATTTAAAAATTAGAGCCGAATTTGGCGATTCTAGTTGGTTGTATAACGATAAATGTATATTAGCGTGTATATCAAAGTCATTCATACAGTACAATGTAGTAATTTATCTTTTACTTTCCTTATAATGTTGCCTGTACAAATTAAAAATGACTGCACTATACTGTATGAATGACTTTGATATACATGCTAATATAAATGTACTATTATATAACTGACTCGAATTGCGAAATTAAGCTCAAATTTTTAAATGTATCCATCAGCTTATTCCACCCCTATATTCACTGCGCTGAATCATACCTCTGGCTCGATTTAGCTTACACTAGCCGCGAGCTGACAACGTCATGTTCGTTCGCAGATACATTGTATTTCTCTTAAATTTCGCACGAATAAAGACTATGATATTGTCGATCTATGCTATTGTCGATGTAATGGTATTCTTATTTTCAAAATATCGCTTTGGATTTTGACACAAGAGTAGTTTTAATCCAAAATACTGATTCTGATGGAATTAAAATATTCTGCTAAATCAATTAAACATCTAAAATAATGTGCCCGCGATCGGTTCAAACCTTTTATATCGCTGACCACTTGGTTGTTAGTAGTCTTCCAATGCAATATAGCGCTCCCATTCCTGACCAACCTCCACATTGTGCTCAATACCGCCAAATGACAATATTGTCACTGAGGTTCAATATAGGACATACAATGGTAACATTAAAATTGGCAGTTGTATGCTTTTCATGGATTTTACGGCTCGAGAAGAAAACATACGACTGCCAATTTTAACGTTACCATTATAAATGCAATGGTTTATTATTACTAGTGGATAATGCAGTCCCGTGCTATAACGAATTTTCGAAAAAAACATTAACTCGTCAGGGGATTCAAATTCGCGATTTGGGTCATAATTAAAGCCATATAATGGGCCGTGAAGACATGAGACGAAAGATTGGGCGCGATTAGGATTTGACACACATAAAATATTATGGTTATTATAAACTGCTTATAAATTGCGTGCTATTTTTAAGGAACCGTTACGATTAATGACATTTTCAAAAAATTTCCAAAATGCGGTTCAAAATATGTTCTCGGACTATCTGAAATTATACGGCGTCGTACAGTTACCCCCCCCCTAAAAACAAAACTGTAACTCATGGGGCATAGCAGCTCACCGAACTAAATTGAGACCCCAGGGCGTTCAAAAAAAGTATCTAAAACGTACTCCGATTGTTCGTGTTAAACCTATGTATTTAAGTGTTTTAAGTGTTTTTAAGTTTCGAGTCAAATTTTTAGTGAACATATTTCGGACTCTTGGCATGTTTTCTAAATCATACCACTTCGAAAAGTGAAAAATTCGATGTGACGTGTTAAGACTTCGGGGTCGGTTCATTGGGAATAATTGAAGTTGGAGTCGTGACGTGTCGAATAATCCCACTTTCAAAACAGATTTCATCCGAAATTGCGCACGGATGTGGGCTACATTTCTTTTCAAGTGATCGACCACGATCTCCTAACCCGTTATGTTATAATTTATGACATTTTAAAATATTAGGTAATAAGAAAATGTGGTTTCGTGAAGTATGTCCGATTGGCTCGAAAGTGGGCTTATTGGATGCTTCATAACTACAGTTTCAATTCTTCTCAAAGGACCGCCCCGAATTCTTAACACGTGACATTGTTATAGCCCAAAATGGATTTCGAAAGTACACAATTTTCAACGAGTGCAAAATCACGAATTTTTTACTTTTCGATTTGGTATGATTTAGAAAAGTATGTTCACGAAAATCTTTGTCTATTTTGGCAATGTGACCTTCGAGGTCCACATGTTTAAAATGAATAATCGGAGCATGTTTTCGATACTTTTATTGGAAGCCCTAGGGTCTAGTTAATCTATTGAAATTTAATTCGGTGAGCATCACCTTTGAAATTGTTTAGTTTAATTTATACCCATAAACACACTAATTGTTGTATTAATTAGTTAACTGTCGATATCAGAAAAGTACCGACTGTCAATACCAACCATAATTTACGCGGTAAAGTGTCGCGGTTCAGTCAACCCAGATTTGACAATTTCTATTCACGGTATGAAAAAACCCGAACTCGTGTAGGTTAAACAGCAATCAAAAATCGGAGGCAATGAAAGATCTAAACTTGGGAATTCAAATAAACGAATCAAACAAATGCGCCAGTTAGGCTCCGGGCAAGGAGTTTATAACCTATTATTGTATTAAGCTTGTATGACCATATATTCAATCGTGGTAATAAAGGGTTTTCTCTTAATTGTGGTCATGGAAATAAACTTAACTTTTACGTGTGAAACCTATGTACAGGGTGATCTTATTAATCTGTCATACTTTTTTATGAATGCCCTAGCCCTAAAAATAATAATAAAATTTGGTATTTCTGGATTGTGTTAACTGTGATAACTCGACTATCGATTCAATTACAAATGTGAAATTTTAAACAATGTTTCACATTTTTAGAGCAAAGAGAAGAAAGATAGAGTAAAAGATTGTCCAGATTGCAAGCGAGCTATCTTGCTATACACGAACCGTTTTTAGAATTTTCAAATTGATATTAGAAGAGAGAAATCTCAGGATTCGGATAAATTAGAAATATCGAAGATTGGCGAAGAAAAAAGCTTGAAAAACAATTGGGAAAATTGCTCAAATTTCGTTTCGAAAGCTTGCCATAGAAGTTAAAATGTCAGTTCCGCCTGGTTTCACGTCACATGACGAAGCTTGGTTTCAAGTCACGTGTGGTGAAAAAGGGGCCCATTTTGAACAACTCGGCCCGAGAAAAACGTTTCGAGATATGTACGATGATTTAGCATTTTTTGAAAGAAAAAAAACGCGCTGGTATCTCACAACTTTGACTGACGAAAAACACTTCGTAATGAAATGCGAACCAAAGCGCAAGAACACCAGATAATTAACAAAGCTCAAGGTTGGGAAAGCTGAAGAAAATGTCAAATTTCATGGTATTACGAAGAATCCACAGAAGATTACGTATCCTGGAGTATTCTCGACTGATGGCACGAAAATGCCCTTAGTCCGTCGATTGACGCCTATATTGACATATTGTAATCTAGAGTTATTCCTTGGCTAAAGAAGACTTATCCAAACGGATGGTACACCTTTGGGGCATAATGACTAGTGCATTGGAGTGCACCTACCACAAAAATTTGGACGATTTCGATCGTGCGATTCGAAAGATATTGGAGACTTTAAAGACCGATATAGTGAGATGAACTTGACCATTTAGAGGTTTTAAGACACTTATTAGCTCGACCTTAGTGTATTCACAATAACCTATTCTCTCCATACGACCGTGTCCTCTTTTATATGAGTAGTAGACCGTTATTTACTATAACAACAAGCACACTGGCTAGAATTAATTCACTTCGGTCATATTTTTATTGTTATTATTAACATTGATCTGTGCATTAGGCGGTGTGGCACGATACGGTTTAAGGCTAAAGAAAATGATGTAGTATTGCATTAAGTTCGGCGGCTAAATTTCCCGGGTTAATTCCAGTTAAACTACTGTAGGTTAAGTAGGAAGCCCATTTTCCAATCAGCGCCGTATTATGCTACAGCCCGAAACCAACACGCTAAATAAAATGCTTATAAATACGTTAAAATGTTAAATATATCTCTCAGGCACACAATTGGCTTCTTCAGTCACGGACCCTGTTTTTAGCGTTTTTAAGGCCTTAGACGTTGTTGAATGTTTGATTGATCCCTACCGACCCCCCACCTAAATTGGAAGTGGGATTTTTTGAAACTATTTTTAGACCGCCAGAAGTGACAGCTGAAAACCGGAAGTTGGTTATTTTGAATTCGAATCCCACAAAATTCTTGCCGGAGGTGACCTCTAGTGGAAAACTATCTTTACAAAATTTAAGTACCTACAGGTACTTAGTAATTAACATTTTAAAACATTTTTTTTCGAGCAAGACAGCTGTGACATAGTTAAGCAAACATCGAGCGGTACTTCTCGACAGAATTTTCTTGCGCACATTTTAGGATAAGTTAGACCACAAATTTTGACCGCAAGTGAACCCAAAAAACGAAAAATCCGAAAATGATTTGACCTAACAATCGAAGCATATAGCACTTTTTGAGAATATTTTGTGTCAAATTATAGGGCTTATCAACCTTGCTATATATAGTATTAACGAAATGCGTATGCAGAATACATCGAGATTTGGTGCAGAGGTGGAGGGAGATGAGACGAGCAATATGAGACAAAAATAAATCAAATCAATCCCAAATTTGCGTGGGCAGAATACGCCCACGGTTTGTACAGAGGTAAAGGAAGATGAGGGGAAGAATATGAGGTATAGAAGTACGAATTCTGATAAATTTGTCGATAGTTATACGGAATAATAATATATTGCGTATGCGGATATTGCAAATAATCCCATAAGTAGATATAATTCCGCAGTTTATACCCATAATACCCATAATTAATAATCTGAAAATGTTGATCTAGAGCTGAATTAACCAGATTATTCTCCGTGACAATAAAAAGCCAACCGGAAATAGAAGAAGTATATTTATACTAGCCCTAAACAGTTGATACCGCAAACCCGATTTCCTGCGGTTACCGCAAAGGCCAAAAGTGTCCACCGCTCTTCTTTCCATCTCAAAAATGAACAATAAAAATTCTATTAATATTTCTTATCGATAAAATATGAGAAACCAATGTAGAACGGTGATACACGCGAAATTTCATGGAAACACAGATTGCTCGGTTAAAAGGTATGCTTAGAAAGCTAGCAATGATACTATATCAAGTGTAAATATTATGTATTATACAAAATAATTAATCAATTCTTTGACAGGGAATACAGGCATTTTTTCTCCCCTCGTTTTCAACTTTAGACCTTTCCCTACAAACGTCTTTCTTTCTCGCTCTGTCTCTCTCGAATCATCGATCGATAAAGTTGGCGTCTACCTTAGATATGACTCGGTACCAAATGGCTAAGAGAAATAATTAAAAACATTTTCACATGGAGAAATAGAAACTCGAGATATTTGCAAAAGAAAGGCTTTTGGCCTCGCAGTATCCACCGGTTAAGGAGGCCGGGGACTATTACTGATGTTAACTCCTGTGCACCATTTGAGCCATTTTTAATGCATCGACCAGTTTTCGCGTTAAACTAAAAACCAGACCGGATCTAGATCAGAATGTTCCCCAGGAATATCCACGCAAATTTCACTCCGCATCGTTTACGACCATTTTAGGCCGGAGGTACCACCCGAATTGCTATAAAATACAGGAAATTTCTTTTCGGAGTTCGGAGTCACAAACAATTTTTGCGTCGAAAAGTAGAGAACCATATAAGGAGGAGAGAAGGGACGTGAAAATTATATAAAAAGTACAAAACAAGTATATAAACAAAAATGGGAAGTGTTTTGAAAAGAAAAAATCAGGCGAGGCAAGAGGTCGAAGAGGCGAGGCAAGAGGTCGAAAAATCGTAAAAATTAACGGATAAAGGCCAAAGGGAAAAGAAAGTGGAAAACACGAAAATGAAAAATCAAACGGAAGAGGAAGAAATGAAAAAGAAGAGAAAATGAACAAGATACGGAACATAGAAAGAGGAACTAGAAAGAGGAACTACAGATAACAGAGAATGCGACAGCAGAAGGAAGAAGAAAATCGAAGGTTCACGTGGAAAATTCAGACCTTGTAGGATCACAGGTGTACAGGACTCCGTACCCGTTAAGACCAGAGATCTGGGAGACGATCCAAAAACATTAATGGGGGGCTAATGAAACGCACAAGAAACTAAAGAAAACGATGGAAATATTGAAGGAATACGGTCTTCAAATTAGGGCCAAAAATGAGTATTCATCACAAATGAAGCACAATTATGTGGTCACGAAAATAAAGAAGGAGAAATAAGGAAATGTGAAGAGAGGATCCGAGAAGGCCATGGGAACAGTACTGTATCTCTACATGAAGAAAGAAGGCCGGAGCCCCATGAATACTTTCCTTATTCTCTGCGGGAAGTGGAGTTTTTCTCCAAAATGTTTACAGACAGTCAGGAGAGGCTTCATATTAGGGAGAAGGAGCTGCTAGCTTTTAAAGATGCCCGGACGAAATGAAGATTTACCTCCTGGGGAGAGAGTTCACGGACTCGAAAGAGAGACAAAAGATCGAAGGAAATGTCGGTGTCCGATTACTTAAATAGGAAGAGCCAATCAAGAGACGAAGACGGAAGAAAGTGAACGTGGTAAGAAAGACAGAAACTGAAATGAAAACCACACAAGAAGAGGAAGAATACTTGAAGAAAATTAGAAAATGTGTAAAAGAAGGCAACTGGCCGAAGTTTTTCTAAAAAATATGAACAAATACTATTCACTGAGGAAGAAACTGGACGTGAATGAAGAGGACCAAATAAAAAATTAGTGATTCCAAAGATATTAATAAAAGAGGTGCTATAGGCCTACGATGACTTGACGGACCATCCAGGAATATATCTGGGTGGGGTGGATGAGGAGATTGGATTAATCCAAGTTATGTCAGCAAGCCTAATTGGTCCTCTTCCGGGTACCGACAAATCACATCACTGTGTATTTGTCGGTATCGACCATTTTTCGAAAAAGGTATATTCTGCACCCTTATGAAATAAAAGCGCAATGGAACTGTTGTCATAATTACGTAGGTGGATTTGAAATTCCCAGATGCGATAATCTCTGATAATGGAACAGAATTTGCCGGAGATTTCACGGAATATTTGAAAAAAGAGGCATTAAACATCAACAAGCATGCCCCTACAACCCATAGGCCAATGGATGGGTCGAGAGAGCGAATCAAACACTGACCAATAACCTTCTCCCAAAATATTACGAAAACTTATTCCTACAGTGGCACATGGAATAAACCAGTTACCTAACGAGAAGTAACGAACTTCAGAGAAGAAGCGTGGGAAAATATGAGGACACAAAAGGAAGAATGAGTGTAACGAAATACCAGAAGTAAATTCAAGTCGTATGAAGAAGGAGTAGGAGTGCTGATCAAGGACAGAATAGGACCATTTCGATTTAAAGGTCTGTACATTACTGAACGGACGAAAAATAAAGACGAGAATGGAGTAATTCGATGAGTGGAAGAGTAAAATAATTCTTAGAAAGGAAAAACGGGTGGAATGAAAAGATAAAAGAAGAAAGTCGAGTGAAGAAAAAAAAATGAAAAAAGAAGCCGAGAAGAAAGAAGACGAGTGGAAGAACGAGAAGAAGAAGACGTATGGGGAACCAAGAGTGGACACGTGATGAAAAAAAGAAATGGTGAAAAGGCCTTGGAGACGGAATCTTGAGTTCCCTCAGGAAATTAACTCCCAAACGAGAAGCTTAAATGAATAAAGGGAGAGAAGGGGATTCGCCTAGATTTGAGGCAATTAGAGAAGGAAATAAAGGAATGTGAAAAATAAAGACGACAAAGAAGCGCGAAAGAAAGAGAAAAAGATGCCATAAAATGTTCCGAAAATAAGCCAATGGGAAGAGAGAAAAAGCCAAAAAGGGAAGTAATCATAGAAATTGATTGGACGAAACCAAAGAATTCAAACACAAATTCGGGACACTGTATGGCGCAGATGGTCAAGAAATGGAAAACACCGGAGGAGACGACAGAAAACAATGCGGATGCAGAAGGGAGGCAGCAGATGGAAGAAGAAGATGCGATCGGGGTGAAGAGAGAAAAGGTCCAACAATAATCGAAAGTACCAGTTAAGAAAACGGTGGACATCGGCCGAAATGGCGGTAGCGAGAAGCCAAAAAGGAATGAAAAGAGGGTAGAGATAAATCTAAGCAGGCTGTACCAGGAATAAAAGGTGCTGTAGACACAGGAAACTATAAAGAGACAAATTAACGTGCTTAAGTGTCAGTTGGGTAACGTTAGAAAGAAAGCGAACATCAACAACCCAGGCCAAAACTCTAGGCAAGACGTCATTTGACACGAGCACGTGATGAAAGCGTGAACGACATTGGGAAGAGCAAAAAACGTGCGATAAAACAACTTCTATTTTTGTTTTTGTATATAGGAAAACTAGAATACTAAAGGAAAAATGGTATTTCTTTGGATACTCGGGAATTGTGTAAATATGTAGGCAGCGTAAATTAAGGGAACCTGGGGACATGGTATAAAACAGGAAAGAAATGGAGCAGAAAGGTCAAGAGTAGCCTCTGGGGGTTAACTGGGGAAATAACACTGACAACTGCCTTAAAGTGGAGTTGTACCCAATTAACCACGGAACATTGGAGACAAAAGAGTAAATAATGAAAGTGGCTTTGGAATTGGGGTGAATTGCGTCACTAAGGGGAAGATTTAAGAGAATCAAGTGGCGACAAGGAGCCGTAGTGGCGCTCGAGGCCCACTTTAAAGGGGATTATAAATACAATTTCCACGGTAATTGAAGTGTTCAATATTTCCACCTTATATTAACCCGTACGCAGAAGTGTGTGTCGCTCGGCACACATTTTCGTTGATTGGACCATAACTTCTAATTATGATAACTTAATCCAACTCGGTCCAATCACTTGGTCCTATTAAAATTTGAATAAAAAAAATAAAAATTGAAATTGTATAACCTTCTTGCATGCAAGGAAGTTAAGGAACGAAGTGGACTGGAAGAAAAGTACCACAACGTAGGTTAGAGATATGATCCCTGAAGATAGTTATCCGTATAAATTTACGATCTGTTGGTTGTCCATTCACTGAAGAATATTGTAACCTAGCACTGTAGAGGTATTTTGTGTCCCCGTATAATCAAAACACAAACTAAAAGCTTTGTTCACTTCGAGATTGATTATATATATCTGCATATCCCAAATCGCATTTTATAAACAATTTTTGTCGATGGTAAATGCTACACACTTGTCTGATCGAGCCCCCCCCCCCCGGGGGGTAGGAATTGTTTACGAACTTTTAACGAGACCTAGCCAGTCTGATAGAGTTTGTTCTTGCGGTT
>SCLF01181324.1:0-10056 GCA_004367975.1 Mesochordaeus erythrocephalus
AGTTCCACTTTTTTACTATTTATGACAGCTGTCTTACATATCAACACGTTGAACAGCATTTCAGAATAAAATTCTACGGCCCAGATTTTGAGAGAAATTGCGGCCCAAAATTACAACCGAAAGTAAACCTAAAAATAAAAAAATTCGAAAATTGACCAGGTTATTGACCGACTACCAATCTATCGTTTCTTTAGACTTATTCTCATCCAACAATTCCGAAAGTCTAAACTAAGATCATAACCGTCGCAAAAAATCATAGAGATGATAACTATAATGCCGATTTTGATGAAAAAGAACCTATTACGTATAATTTTGGGATCCTAATCGATTGCAGTAACGACGAAGACGATGAGGAAGAGCCCCCAGGTGGATACTTCGAATTGGAGGTAATTGAAGAAATCCTCCATGCCGAACAAAATATAGAGGATATGCAGGTAAAAATGTTTTTGTATAGACTAACTGCTAAGAGTGGTGGTGTTTGACTTTGCGTTTCTATTATTTTTTATCTCTATTTGTGTTTTTAGCAACATTATTTATTTCTGAATAACTATAAACGCAAATGCCAACACCACCACTCATAACATTGAATTTATCAAAAGTGACAAACTAAAATCATACAACGGGGATCTTTGATCGTATACCGCACCGAATGTGAATTAAATTCCTTTGATTTCACCCTAAGTTGTCAAAGTTCACTAGTATTCACCGTCAGCTGGTACAAATTCATGCTACAGTGATATGCAAGCAAGCTGAAAGACACAATAGGCTTCATTGTCGATTTACCTTATTCTAAACTGTATTTTTCCCAAAAGAAGCGAAACAAATAAAAAAAGGAAGTCTAGAGATGAAGTGTCGTGATCGGAGTGGCCGGACGGGGACTAGACAGGCTGTGAAGCCCGATACAGACAAGATAAGAATATAATCTTTAAATACCCCTTCAGACTTTTTGATGCTGCATCTTTTGATATATATTAATATATTTTTTAAGGATGAAAAACAAAATTAATAAAAAAAACTGTTTAGCCCAAGATATAATTATCATTAGGATCAGAATTTAATTCGGTGCCAAAATCTGTAAGAATTACATTTCTAGCATATCTGTAGCAAACACGGGAATAATATGAACACATAATTAACCCAAATTTAACTGACGCGGTTGTATGCAAACGCAAATGAAGTCATGCATAGATTATATCAATTTCACACGGTAAATATGTTTGTTCCGATCAGGAAACGGCTTTTATACATGCAACACAACTTGAGTTAATTAATACACGCATATATTTGTGCGATTCAGCGAAATTTAGCGAAACGTCTGTCCTAGGATTGGAAAACCGACCCGAAAATGAGAGTTAATTAGGGTTAGGGAAAATGAGAGTTAATTATGTGTTCATGTTATTCCCGTGTATGCTACAAATATTCTAGAAATATAATTCTTAGCGATATATATTAACATATATCAAAAGATTCAGCATCGAAAAGTCTGCAGGGGTATGTACAAATTATATTCCTATATGGTCTGTATCGGGCTCCACAGCCTGTCTAGTCGCCGTCTGGTCACTTCGATCACTCCCCAGAGATGAAATATAATTAGTGAAACTCAAACAATTACTAGTTATATTAGTTGTTCTAGTTTAGAATAACGTTTTCCCAATTGAGTCTCATTGGCTCGATTAAAGTATGGCATTAACTATGAGATAGATGAACTCTCATCGAACCCACGTTTTACCTCTGTCACAAGCAAATATGCGTGGGGAAATCGTTTCTTTCAAATTGAGCAGGTAGTGGAGATTTGGGATATACTAAATCTCTGCGGGTATTTATTTATGTCCAATGGTAAATACTGGTCGGATAAAGTCTAGAAATTTGACTTTGACCTTGCTAAGAATATCACAAATGGCTCCGATTGGCTCTATATTTATATTGGATAACTCCTAGAGGCCACACCAGGATTATAACAATGCATAAAAGGAGGCTGAAACTAAACAGTCAGACAGAAAATTACTAGACCGTATTCGACCATTTACATTATTAGATACCCGGTAGAGATCTGGGATATGTAAACACATCCAGCCAGTATACCGTTCTATAAAGGATTTAAAGTTATAACATTGCATACTATAAATGATCTGTTGATCTACTTAGTTACACTGAGTGTTGTTAAACTTGACGAAAGTGGATTCGTCAATTTCCCGATAGCCATCGGGTATTTGTAGAATGTAACGAAAGTCAAATTGATAGTTCTTCGTTTCCATCTCCCTTTGGAAACTAATGAACATGCTTTCAACTCTTATATTTAGCTGAAGATATGTATTCTCGAAATCGCGTTTATCCACCGCATGTATATATTCGTCAATATGTGTCAATCAAGTTTGGTGCACCCGTTACAGTACATTAAGTGGGCAGAAGTTTTAAAATTGTTGAACTTATTATAACTTAATAAAAAATACTTGTTTTGACTCCTGCATATCTTTTTCGCAACATAACCCCTGTGCACCGTGTGCACCCCTGTGCACCGTGTTGAGTTTATTTTCTCTGCTATTGCGTCTATAAACGCTGAAATCAATTTTCTGTGAGAAGGAGTATACTTCGTGAGAACGAAGTATTCTCCTCGTTTTCTTCCGGTCGTAATTTTGAGCCACAAGTTTTCTAAAAATCTGCGCCATAAATGTTCGTCCTGAGATACTGGTCAACGTGTTGATATGTAAGACAGTGTTGTCATAAATAGTAAAAAAGTTGAACTCTTCTAATTGTCATTTGTTAGGTGCCCAGCCTGGCAGTGCACAATTTAGATTTTTAAGGTATTTGTTGGCTAACACACATCTGTCAAAAGTGCCCCCCCCCTAAGGGGTCTAAGTAGCAAGACATCGGTTAACGACTTTTATTGGGTCTGATAGAGTTTTCTCTCGCGGTTCCGTATCTGTTTTCAGAATGTCCAAAATTACACGCCTTCATACGGTTAACCCCCCCTAAAGACAAAACGTGAGTCGAATATAGTTGACTTAACCGTCCTGAAATATAGTTGTAACGTAGTTCTTTCGAATCTTGCGATCTTGACATGTTTCCTAAATCATAATAAAATCGAAAACTGAAAAATTCGTGCTCCTGCCACTTTTTTAAAATTTGTACCTTTTTCGGCCCATATATTGGCCTATAGCCGATCACTTGTTAAGAATTTGGGGTCGATCCTCTGAGAAGAATTGAAGCTTGATTCATGACGTGTCGAATAAGCCCACTTTCGAATCAATCCGACATACTTCGCGAAATGACGTTTCCCACCCCTCCCCCATTAATGGGTCTATAAAAAAATCTATCAAATACCCTTAAAATTTGGTATGGTATAGAGTTTGGCTTCACGATCAAAGTTTTACATCAACAAAAGTGCATAAAATTGATTCTTCTCAAGTTATGGTAATTTTAAAAAGTGAAATAGGGGTTAACGGTGGTTAACGGTACGAAGGAGTATACTTTTGGACATTCTGAAAACAGTGTCGGAACCGTAATGAAAAAGTCTATCGTTAACCGATGTCTTGCTACCTATACCCCAAGGGGGTCTGCTTTACTTACAGGTGTCTAACGCCACAGGCATTCAATTGCTGTATACCTGTAACTTTTCTCTAATGTACAGGGAACCTCTACAGTAGTTCTTGAGTTTTGATGCGATGGATTCCCAGCACCAAAATTGCGCTTTATGATGTTTGTTGATCTTCATCAACATAGCTTACGCATACGCAGTATTCTTTTAGCTTCTGCATTATTTATGCATTATCTTATTGATAGTATCCTATGATAGTTAGTAGTCTCGTTCTGCATACTTCTCAGGGGCTGTTAGAATTATGTATTAATTGACGAACAAATAATTGTTGACGCCGTGAGATTTTTCAACTTTAAGAAAGCTTACATCGCTGTTCCTGACGATTTTATAGCTTCAATAACCACCTAGGACATGGGTTTTGACGATCTGCTTCCAGATCCCTTTTCTATCTGACGCTAACTTCTCCGCAGCACATCTATTATCTTGGTTTTGGATAACTAGTAACCCTTTCGGTTAGTTCGTACGTGCAGAACGTACTTCAAGTCCGTGTCCAATTATAAGGTACAACTTGGCTATCTTTACTTTTCTCTAGGCGTATGGTTGAATTGACATGACGGTAAATTCTACGACAGCAACAAATGACGCTCAATTGCAACATTCTACGTGGACCTAAAATCAGCAAGGCTTTACTAATGTATAATTCACTTGGTTAGCTCACAGAGTCAGTATGAATTATTGTAAAAATTGTGAAATCATGGCAATATCATATATAAAATAATTAATTAATTTATAGAATAATTAAATAACATAAATCAGTAAATATCGCAAAGAACTATGTGAGTGCATCAATAAAGCCTTAGCTTGAAAGTATGGGAAGAGCAGAAGAACAACTGAAGGACTAAGAAGATTACTGCTTTACTAAGTATGAATCAATCAAGATGTTAAATGTTTTAAAAATTAAGAAGATAATTAAAACTGATCAAAGATGGAAGATTATGGAATATTGTGGCGGTATTAAACACTACAGAGGAAAGAAAATGACCTATTGTCCGGAACAATGCTGGCGGTAGCAGTCAGATGATGTCGGAATCAAAATTTTGTTTGAGAGGTAATTATAAAGCAATGGTTTATAAAATCAAGAACAAAATAAAACTATTATACAAGGTCGCAACTAAAGTTTATGAAGATGGTTCATTTTTATATAAGTAACAAAATCTAATTAAAACTATAATAGGTTGTGAATATATGGCTATTAAGAGTTCATTAAGTATAGAACTAATTAAAGCATAAAATGGAGATAAGAAAGGAGAATAGGATGTAGGCGATAAAAAACAAAGTTGTTACAATGACTTATTTTAAAAGAAGATTTGAAATTAAAACGTTAAAAAACCTAACTTAATAAAACATCCAAAAACTTCTTGCCTGGGAAATACAAGTATATAGTCAATTATTAATGGTTACATTTTATAGTGACTGTTAAGCAAGTAATCAAGAAAACAATAAGAATAATTACGATTACTGAGGAGATGGAACAGTTCGTAATCGAAATGGAGCTTATTCTTATCCAGAAAACGATGGACTAAGAAATCGAATTAGGAAGATTTGGCGATCATTGGGGAACGCTGATTTAGCCTCTAATTCAGTGGTTCAAAAACGGCTTACGTTAAGAAAAATATAACTGTAGGAATATGGAAAATATGCTGCTACTCAAAAAGTATGTCTAGAAGTATGATACCTAATATTATTCTCACAATGACCTACATACACTAGCAAATAGAATATAGAATTCGGAAGAAGGAATGCAAGCTTCGAAAAAGAAACTTCAATACTTCCAGGCTAAGCATACCTTCAAACTAGACCTGTATGCAAAATCTCTTCTCAAAGAGGAAATGGTACACACGGAGTCTTTTATTCGACTGGGTCTTCTGACGGAACTCAAACTGGATGAGGCAGAAACGACGAAACATTTAGAAGGTATATACGATGACCACGATGTGGATGAGGCCTACAGTAAACATGCCGAAGATGTATACGGCTTGTTTACCATGCATAAACGAATTTTCTGCAAAGGAGTATGCAGGGTAGCTCTTGTCAAGCCAGTGATTTTTTTCAGTTGGCGCAAACACGTCAGGAATTTGGAGAGCTCATCCGGTTATGCCTCTGGGTGTACTGGCCTCGTCGGTGGACAGTTTAGCACGTTCTTTATCGAGTTTTTAAGCCTATTTTAGCAGTATCTGGTTCGTCTGCGATTAAGCCGTTCAGAATCGAAAGTTTATCGCTTGTTTCTGGATTACCGATTTTTAACCCGTTTCTGGTTTTCTTTATACAAACTCCACATTTTGACAAAACATGTTTTTTAATCACGTTTAAAAAGCGAACTTGCACATTCAAGTGAAACAAAATCCTAATCTTTCAGTTATGTAGTGTAATTAAAAAAAGCTAAAGCTACTAGATCCTGGCCGGATTTTCACTATGATCGAGTAGTATTTTGTACAACATTGGCCGGATTATCGACGGCAGTTTAGGGGGATGATCATAATGCGAGAGCAGGTTTCCTACGTACTTATTTGTGCAAAATTAGGTGCCAGTACTGAAGCTATAAATAATTTCCTGTCACATATAATGGTGTCGGTCAGTGCGAAAAACTCGAACCCGGAATTCATATCTACCTCCTAATCAGAGATCAAGCAGACCATAACTTAACTATGCATTCTGGAGACTACCTTGAAACCAATATAAGCCTTCCTATTGAATCTACTGACCGTACACGTGACCCTGATGAGTTATGTACGAAGATATAATTCTGTCTACCAGTATATAGTATAACCTCAAGTACTACGCCCGTTTTTGTTTTTTCTAAAATGTAAAGTACAAAATAATATTCTAGAGAAGCATATCAGTGATAGCGACGAAGGACATCTTTAGCAAGTTGTGGCAAATATGTTCGATCCAAATTTTAGGGGGGGGGGCTGAAACCCAAGTGCACCCAAGTACTGATCTGTATCGACCATGTGGGTTAATATTGTAACACTAATCCTGACATTCGTAGTAGGCTCCTCTATTCACCCCTTCAGTTGCTCCTTCGCAGTAGCAACCGGCCGCACAGTCACCTGTTACTTTGGCTTTATTTTCTTCGGAACAATATGACCCTTTGTCGCACGGGATACAATCTGATTGGTCAATCTGGCCTAACGATGTGGAGTACGTTCCAAGTGGGCAGCTCCAAGGCTCGTAGGAGCCTGCAGGGCAGTATCCGCCAGCTGGGCAGATTTCACCGGTAACTTCGCCTACAGAATTTATGTTTGTACCATCTGGCGATGAAGTCTCTGCTCCTCTGTAACAGACATAGCCTGGACGAGTGATCTCTATGGTTGCAAAAATATAAAGACGCACAACAGTTTTAATTTTGATTGAAAACGCAGCTTTAGTTTAGATGTCGAAAATACATTAAAATTACGTCAACCCTTCAGTTCCCGTTTGGCAGCCATTTGGACAGTAAAATCATTAATATTAGTTTTATTTGAAACTTTGAAGTGTCCGCTGGAACACTTTGGAGCGGGGATATAAATGGGTCATGGAAAAGCCTATTAAATGAGTTTTAATATACTACACAGGATGTACCGGTGAATCCTATTCGCCCGTGAATTTATAATTGGGAAGCGGGAACGAATCCTATTCGCCTGTGCATCAAAATATCACGAAATACTATAGTTCTTGATACGAGTCTAAAATAATAAAAACATCAATTTTCACGGTTTAAAAAACTATAATACAAATGCAAAAGAAATATGCTTTGACTCCATAATTTACAGTCATAGGTTTAACCATTAACTTGTTAAATCGGTCATTTTCTGACTCAGTGCATCAATATAGTCACCATATTCATGTCTTAGGCATGACCTAACCGTGAACTTATTAAGCCGCAGAGACTTACAGCTAGAAATAATGTCATATGGATGAATCAATAATGGGTTTTCGTGTCTTAAATTTCATGAATTAAATTTATATCGTCACTCAAATAATTTAATAAGTTTAATAATAAAACATGACCGAACTAAATTGATTAGTATATTAAAAATGTGGTCTTTAATATAATGTTCCAATACACGTAGTTTGACCAGTGTGGTTAACACCAACGGTCGTACTTGGCACGCTTGATGCTCATCTACATCGCTAATCAGACCAGTTATTACTATTACACAAATACCATTACTGCAAACTTTTTATGACACTATTGTTACCTGTAAGTCTTTGCAGGTTAATAAGTTCACGGATAAGTCAAGCCTAAGACATGAATATGGTGACTATATTGATACACTGAATCAGAAAATGACCAATTTTAACAAGTTAATAGTTAAATCTATGAATGGAATCTATGAAAGTAACCTACAATCGAATATACGCGTGTGTTTGAGGCAGCGTACAATTAGGACCTTATTTATATGTATCACATGATTATATTAACGAATTATTTTGGGATTAATCATGTTTGTAGGGTAATATTGACTGTAGGTACTTTTGCCTAATAGCCATAGGTTGCTATTTTCTTGCTAAGAAAAGGTAGAAAATTTGAAAAGGTAAAGATTTGTCAGGCTGCCTAATCCTGGGACTGATAAGATCACCGCACGGCTTGATATTTTTTGTATTATAAGAGTGTATAATTCCACGAGTTATACGAACATGCCAAGAATTATAATAGATACGTGATTTCGCATAGAAATATCCAGGAAAAATACATTTTTTAGATAATGCTCTATACCATGTTGTCGATGAAAGATATAAAAATTTAGAAGTATTGTTCCTTCCGCCTGAAAACCGGATATCTTCATCCCTTGGACCTTTTGCCTAATGCGGTTGCTAAGAAAAGGTATAGACACGTCGTTTGTAAATGGTTAATTGACCATGAATTGGGACGAAAAACAAAAATAGAAGTCCACGAAAAGACAGCTGCTAGAGGTTTTGCCAAAATCTGGCATCGAAACAAAAATGTGTCAAGCTGCTTTCAGAAAAACTAAAATTGGAAAATTCATAAATGCTCAGAATCAATCTGAACTACAATTTGAATAGAATTTATCCGATGAAATTGAAAACGCTTTGACTGAAGATAACTGGTTTCAATATTATTTCCTAGAATACATTTACTAATTTGCATCTTAAATAATATTAATAAATAATTTCTAAATGTTGGGTTAAAAGTATTCCGCATGGACTTCAATTCCATTCACCTAATATCAACGAACGTGTAATGTAAAGGCTCGTGATTGGCCTCTTCAAATCGGACAATATTTGCGACTTTACTGTATATATAATTGAACCACTATCAATAATATAATAGGGTATACTAGTATACTATGATATCTCGCCGGATAAAGTGATATGAAGGGAGAATAGTGGAAAAAAGTAAAGGTGCGTAATTGGTTTCTGGACTTGTATAGGCTGAGGACACTGGTAACCGTGTCAGCTTAGCTCAATCGGGAGAGCGTTCAACTAGAAATTGAAAGGTCACGAGTTCGAGCTTCGTGGAAGGCGCAAGTTTTCTGGATTTATAAATTACGCACCGTATTAAAAATGGAGTCCTCAGGCGGTAGATCAGCCAGGAAGACATTTGAAGTACCGAATTAATAACTCGGATGAAGTAGAAGAGGTTAACTGTCGAGGGTTACTCACTATGGTGATTGGAGGGTTGGGAAGTGAGAGCGTGTTTGCGCAGCGTTCAGGCTGTAGCGATCGAATGGGTAGTCGATACCGTGAGTGGCGCTTCGTGAAAAATGGCTCAGTTCCCGGAAATGAATGATAGTGATAATTCATGGACAGTTGATACAGTAGGGTTAGAAACTCCGGGTAATACAAGCATTGATATGAAGGGAGAATAGTGGGAAAATGTAAAGGTGCATAATTGGTTTCGGAACTTGTATAGGTGGAGGAGACTCGTAACCGTGTCTCCTTAGCTCAATCGGGGAGCATTCAACTATAAATTGAAAGGTCGGGGGTTCAGGCCTCGTGTGAGGCACAAGTTTTCGGGATTTATAAATTACGCACCGTATCAAAAACTCGATCACGCTTTAACTGGTACGCTCTTTTCTCTGTTTTAACACATATCACGGCAAGTCAGGCCATAACTTCTGTTGGAACTTCAGTTAGAACTTCAGTTAGAACTTCAGTTAGAACTTCAGTTAGAACTTCAGTTAGAACTTCAGTCAGAACTTCAGTTAGAACTTCAGTTAGAACTTCAGTTAGAACTTCAGTTAGAACTTCACTTAGAACTTCACTTAGAACTTCAGTTAGAACTTCAGTTAGAACTTCAGTTAGAACTTCAGTTAGAACTTCAGTTAGAACTTAAATTAGAACTTAAATTAGAACTTAAATTAGAACTTAAATTAGAACTTCAGTTAGAACTTCAGTTAGAACTTCAGTTAGAACTTCAGTTAAAACTTCAGTTAAAACTTCAGTTAGAACTTCAGTTAGAACTTCAGTTAGAACTTCAGTTAGAACTTCAGTTAGAACTTCAGTTAGAACTTCAG
>SCLF01181325.1:0-17841 GCA_004367975.1 Mesochordaeus erythrocephalus
ACACACAATTAAATTGCGATTCTAATGATATAAATATCATGCGCTTAAAGGTTGTTTTTACTAATTTTGTTTTTCATCCTGCAGGAATATCTAAAAATTATATTCCTATCTTGTCTGTATCGGGCTCCACAGCCTGTCTAGAAAAGCTAAGGCCCGTTTGAAACGGCCCTGCCATCACCACATCCTCTTAATAAACGATGCATCTCGTATGGACATGGTCAAGCTTTCCCATTTTTCTCGAACACAGTACATTTGATCGTTTTGCAATTTTGCATGACTAAAGATTAACTCATACTACAGTAGCGCCCAAAGAAGCCTTGTACAGTGTATTGTTACCTTTAAATGCCATTTTCTCAGCCGTAAATGGATTTCCTTAATTAAGAAAACCCGTAATTTGGAATTCTTGTTATGTAACGAAGTCATAATGAATCGAGCGAACAATTAGCTAACAGTATATAACGTTTGGTGGTATCAAAATTACAAGAAAAAATCCAATTATGTCCATAGAAGGCGCATGGGTTGGTAAGAGGAGACAGTCTACTATAAATCTCAACGTTCATCCAGCTTTTTACACCAGTTTATTTATAACTGTTAGACTCGTATAGGTTATATATTATGTTACGTATTTCTTTATTGCGTATTTGCAATAGGACTACTAGGGCCGGGACGATCAAGCTTTGCTTTGATTAATATAAAAAATACCATTTCTGTCTTCCTTTCTTTCTTCGCCTCCGTCTTTACTGGTTGTATTGTTAACCGTGGTTTTGCCGATGGCTTTGCTTGTCCAAAGAAAATGTTCGTATTATTCTGTGACGAAATCCCGATCAATTGATTGGTCTTGGGCGAGCGTGTACCTACAAATGATACATTTCGGTAAATTCGCAATATGGACACTCGTACTACTAGTACAATTAGAAAAAATGGGTTGAAAGGGTAAGTCGGATTTTCCAATTAAGTGTGGAATAGATATGAGTCAATAGTTTCTAAGTTCGCCGAAAATGGACTTACTATAACATCGCTATCAGTCAAAACATATTTTTGGGGCCAGCGGGTTCCTGGGTCAGGTGTTCGTTCCCATAATGCTTTTTGCAATAAACTATTAAATACGCAGGAGAGGGTTGTTAAATTGCGTGCGTCAAATTCTACTTATGTGCTATTATAAGGAACTGCTACCATTAAAAACACAAATCTATAAATAGTATTCATTAAGTTGCTCATAATCGACTATTCTGTAGCCCTTTTGTTTATGTCATTTTATATCTTTAGGTTTTGTAAATCATCCCGCCATCTCTGGGAAATGCGGTATTGGAAGCCGGAGATAGCTTAATTTTCCAAATACAGTGTGAGCATTGTTTTGTGATAGGGCGAGTAACGTTGATGGATTTTATTCGCGTAGGCATATTCATGCCCAAATAATTGTCGCCCGTTACCAAAATAGCAACAAAATACCTAACTATTATCCCCTTTTCTACCGCTAACTATATGTAAGTACCCTGGGGCATTCTCGGCTCCATAGAAATGTGAGCATAATAATACCATGTACCCATTCGGTTTCTTAACAACTAAAGCAAAATTACACCCTCAATACTATAAGAAGACACGAAGTCGCCGTTGAATATTGGATGTCTCCCGGTATTGTGTCTTGAAATGTGTCGGTAAACCGATAGGGAAACAAAATTCCGCGGTCCCAACCAAAAGATAACGCCAGTCACAATGCCCATACTTTTGAGATAAAAATAACATTTTTTCTCTACTACGCCGTCTCAAAATGTAGGTCAAATCTACTAATTCGTAGGTCGATCTAATATAGGTTTATACTACTAATTCATTCATTTCTTTCGTATACGTTTCTTACCATATTTTACCAGTTTGCAAAAAGTTTAAATAGCACCCGCAAAATCTTATCATCAGGCCTCTGCTAATCACGGTTAAATTTCATAACCTTGGGTAACTCTTTTGCTACTAGTTGTATTTCATTTCTATATTTACTTCAATCATACTCCCAAGTATATGGGCAGTATTCTAATTTCCACCAGTTTCAATTTTGCGTTGTTTCCGTGCTAACTTATCTCCATTGGTAGTTTTTGTGGAGGCGGCAGCTATGTGTTCAGCCAGAAGCTATGTGCTTAAGTCAGCTAAAATGCAGCAATCCTTATGGTGAGATCGAAATTGTCGTGCCAATGATTAATGAGGGCGCAAGCTCAACATGAATGTATCGGTTGCCCAGACATTGAGGACAATCTCCATGATCTGTATTTGTATATTCACCAGTATACTCAACACTTGTTCATGCTTTTCCTCCTTTCTGGCTCGCTGTAGAATCTGGTGGTTTGATTCATGGCGGATTTTCTGCTTCTAATTATTATAATTCTTGTATATGTAATTTAACTGCCAGAGTGAGATAGTTTTAAGATCAACTCCGTTTCCATTTGGATTTTGGCCCACGTGGCTTCCGAAGCGGTCGCATATTAAGCCACTTGGCGTGATTTACTTATTTTACATTTCATAGCCGTTCCGTATGGGCATTAGCTCACCCGACTCATCCGTTTCGTCTTTACTTGTTTAACAATTCGAAAAGCCCTAGATATTATGGATGCTCCAAACCGAATATATCCCTTACCTTACTTTCCACCGTCTTTACTTGTGCATATATTTAAACTTTCCACCGTCTTTACTTGTGCATATATTTAAAGTTACAGAATGTCCCTTGTTCCCATAAATCTCCGGCTACATATGACATTCATATTTGGAACATACATCACTAATGGTAAAATACTTCCAAATTTGGTATCATTCTTCCACTTATGTATTTCTCTTTCTCTATTGTTTCTCGTTAATATATTTCCTAATGGCTTCTTCTACCTCAATTTGTATAGTACACATACACTATAACGTTTAGTATTAACGTTGAATGTATTTAACTTTATTTACTATTTGGAGCTTTAACTTAGTAGAAATATGCCACGTCTGCCACATGGCCCAGAATCGAGTGTAGTAATAATTAGGTTTCGCAGGTTGGTAATATAATGGTATATATCCCGAACTCACACATTGGTGTACTTCGTTCCATAATAATGTAGTATATTAGGACAAGTTCTAGTAGCATTGAGAAAGGGGAGAGTCAAGTCATAGTATAAGACTGGTGCAATTACACTTTATTTTCGGCTAGAATCTCAAAATGCCATTTAGTGATATAGTATAGACCTGATTCGTAGGGAGCATTATATAAATATATGTTCCCTACTATATCACCAACTAACATTGCGAAATTAATCCGGTCGAAAATGAATATTCTCCCAATTTCATATCATTGTCACCAGATCGTTGTAGTATACTACACTTCTATGGAATGAAGTACACACGAACGTAATTTAGGGATATATAAAATAAATTAATTTTCTAGGGCATCATTGACCGATTATTTTGACAATGTAGAATACAGTCTTACAATATGAAGGCTTCAAGCCAGCTTAATGAGACAGATGCATAATAATAGTATGTATGCTTAATAATTTTAACGGATATACTTGCACAATACTTACTTCAAATATATATGAAGTTCGCCGAATCGATCAAGCGTGACAAATCAAACAACTATCGATAGTACCAGTCGAAAATCCAAAAAAATAAAAGTTTGCACTTGAATGCGATATTTTAGATACTTAGTACAACTACGCCTTTGTTGGAGACCCGGATGACCTACCGGAAGTTAATATACAAATTTATCTCGTTAAATTGAAACATATATCCGGTTTCGACTGGTACTACCGATGATATTTCCGGTACGGAACTTTTTTAAGAAAATCCGGTGGAAATTGTTTTTAAAAAACATATATATATATATATACATATAAAGCCTCACTCATACGTTGGTTACATTTAGGATATGACTTTGTTTCAGCGCTGTTGGTGTCCAGTTTCGTTTTTGTTCCGTAATATTCCGGAATATCCAGCACATGTATCGTTTCCCATTTCTGTGGATGATGAGTCCAAGTTGCATTAATCATTCTCTATATAATATTAATTTCCTTTATTTTATGTATTTGAAAATATTAAGTTGTTTTCCGGAGTGTATATATGGGTTGTTTTCAAGTGTGAGTGTGTTTTTGGGTGATTACATAAGCTTATAGTCTAACAGTAAATTACATTACTACCTGATAGCAAGTCTGATGTACCTTCTGAGTCGACTGTTTTCACTTATCGAGCTCTATTTATTTTCTGAGTCTTAGTTTTGTTTCATTTCTGAAAATGCGGATGCAGGTCTATATAAACCATGATTAAGGAAGTAGTAATCAGTCAGATGATCACAAATATGCATGCCCCCCCCCCACTGTGATTCATTGACGCCTAATCTGAGGACTAGTATCAGACTGAGGGTGACGAGTTAAGATTAATCAACTTGGCGCGGCTGACCAAAATGGTGTCAATGTGCCCAAACCGTACCTATGTGCACAATTTTAGCCTTCAAATTTCAACAGTAACCTAACAGTATATCAATAAAAGTAACGTTTCATGTACAACAATGGGTGTTTTGGAAAGCTTCCAATAATGTCCAGTAATCAACCCGTTAACGTGACGTAGTCACTCAATGTGTACACGTACTGAGTACAAACACTTTTTTGTTACAGATACATTTGCTGGCTAAAATCCATTTCGACTGTGCGTCTGTTATTTCGTGCAAATAAAAATAACTAGTCTGTCAAAATTCGTGCATGGCTGTTACGTCCATAGATATGAACCTTGGTCTAAAGTCTAAGGTGGAATGTAACTGGCGATCGGGCACATTCTTTTTCAATTATCACACTGAATCTAAAAATGAATCTAATTATAGATCTCGTCGCATAATATGTATGGGGGGGGGTAATATTCATAGTTTTATATTAATAGTCCACAAAGTTCAAAACAAGAAATAAATAAAGAAACTAGAGTGAACATTTTCTTATATTAATCAGGTTTATATTTCACACAATATGTAATGACGGATATCCTTTAAGAAGACTTCCGGAAAGTTTTGGCGCAAGGCGGCGTACTTTGTCATTTATTGAGGCGAAAAAAGAAGGCGTAAATGTATACCAATAATGGAAATACCAATTCTATTTGAGGTCTAAGAAAGGATGGCCTTATCAGCTAATTCAAAGAAAACTCAGAGGAAACTGCTCGGATATGTGTGCACTGACCTTATGATAGCCTTACATTGTGATCTGGTTTAAACTGTTTTTTTTTTTCAGAAATCCAACGGTTTTCTGACTACGACACCAAGGCTTTTAACCCCAATAACTCAGATTAATTGTATTAATGTTCTTTGGGTATCCTTGTTGGCATAGAAAAACAATTACGTTCTTATATTCACATAATTATTTTTTGTTGAATTTACGGTGTAGCTGTGTCTAAATTAGAGAGAGATCGTGCTAGTAAGAGAGCGGTCACATTTTTTACAAAGCAGACGGCTATGCTCATCTTTGCAAATATTACGTTTGCATCAACTGCAAGAGAAAGCAGTCCTATGTCGAACAACTATCACAACTGCCCCCCCCCCACTACGAAACACTAGTTTTTATGCAGTTCTTTCGAGTCAAATACGTAGTGAACATACTTTGGGATCTTGGCGCGTCGAATAAGCCCACCTTCGAGCCAATCGGAAATAGTGCCCGTAATCACATTTTTGAATTCTAGTGTATATAACTACATAACAGGTTCGGAATTCGGGGTCGGCCACTTGAGAAGAAATGTAGCGAACATCCGTGCGCGTTGAATGACAACAATTTTGTGGGGAATTAGATATCTTAAAAAATGTGAAATTTTTGATTCCTAGGACTATTATTTGAATGAAATTTCGCGTTCTAACCCTAATATTATGGGCGTGTTTGTAAACAAATAGATAACAATTAATTACGAAAAAATTACCTCGTTCAAATTTTCAACAGCAAATATTGTTCCGTTTTGAATTGAGATGGAAAAAGAAGAGCGGAGGACATTTTGTCCGTAAAGGGTATCCACAGGATATTTCGCTCGGGGTCTCCACTGGTTAATAGAGAACAGTTTATATAATCATCCCACCTAGATTGACCGGCAGTATGCAAATGTGTTTTTTAAAATTTATGAGGTACCCCCTAAAATATGGATGATCTGTTCTGAACTTTCTGATAAGAACCATAGATTATCCTATGGATAATCTGCGTACAAGTACTGCTTCTTAGAGAAAATGGTTTGGACAAAGACTTTGTCTAGACATAGCCCAAGGAATTTACAACTTTTGTTCACTGAAAGACATCCAAAGAAGATAACATACTACAAATCAAATCAGTCGTAGCTGAACTTTAATGCCCAATAATGGCATAAATGGCTTCAGTGCGAAAGCTGATACAGAATAAATTTACAAACCCCTGAAATCAGTTACTGATATCAATTAGGCATGCTTTTTGGTCTATATCTATGTGTGTTCTCATCCATCAAACGGCCAGTTCGATTGTTAAGCTCTAAGATACAACAACTAAGGAAATCTGTTCACAGAACAGCCAGAGAAGTCGTGTAGTGTTTTGGAATTAATATGGAACCGGATGTGAAATTGTCTTTGAAGGTCATGAACTGCATATGCTCCATAGTTACACGAATTAGTAATGGTTAAAGTTAAAAGACGTAGGTGAATTCCTATTGATACGCCAAGCCAACTATTCAAATCTTATGAAATCTTATGAAACGATGACCATTTAAAAATGACCAAATCATAGCTTTGTGAAGCTATTCTATAAGAACGGATGTGAGAAACCCAGAAAAAACTTGCAGGGTTTTTTTGGATTTATCTCTGTTGATGATGACCATTTTAAATTATACATTTAGGGCTTTGTGAAGCTTTCTACGTATGCCATTAACCGTAAGGTTCATTAACGGGTCCGGTAGATTTAAAGGGGGATATTACACACGTGTCTTAATATTGTAATACCCTTTTTAAGGGCTAGTGCTACTGAGTATTTTAGACACTCGACGCAGCTAGTCTTTAAAATTTTATTAATTAACAAAATTAATGAATATCCATGATTTATCATGGAAAGGTAACTTTCAAGGTGGAATTATAGCTTCTTCATAAAATGCAAAAATATGTTTACTCATGTAATGCATTAATTAATGGTCGGTATACAAATGGATCATTGTTGTTTGCTTAATATTAATGCTACAATATGGTAATAATATATAAAGAATAATTAGTCAGGAAAGCATAATGGTTAATAGGGGAAAACATTTGGAAACAATATTTGGAATCATTATTAACCCGGTGTTTAGTCATACAATCAAAATCTTGCTTGATAATAACATATGTTTTATCATTGCATCTGATGCAAAAAACTAATTCTCGGGATTTAACAGTTACGCTGCCATAAGTTTATATGTAATGCTGATTCAGCATTTTTCTATGCTAAAATCTTGCTTTGAGCATAATTTGGTATTTGACCAAGAAACTCATTGAGTTTATCATATTCTGGAACATCTATAGTAAATGTATGTAAAATTTGGCCTAGATTTCACGTCAGAGCATAAAAAGCATTTAACCAATGCCAAGTGCTCAGGTTGCTTAGAATGAAGCAGCAGTCATTTTTATACAAATTGACAAAGGGTACCAAGAAATGTGGAGTCATTTGGACAATACACATCAACATAAGCTTAAGACTCTAACAAACATGGTAAAACTAAAAATATTACTTTTAAGAGTGAGTATACATTCAGATCGAAATCGGGTAAAACTAAGTTGGTGGATAGCGTTGCATCAACAACCTGGAAAAAAGATTTACAAGCAGCAATATCCCTGAGATTATGGGATATGCCGGAAACTAGACAATGTCGCCCTAGAGATTTGGGACGGCATGTCAGAGGCAAACAATGCCAGAAATGGGAAAAGACGATTTTCTTAGGCCAAACAAGTTATAGCGATGAATGGGCAGAAAAGCAACTTGATCGACATATAAAATTAGAAATGGTCAACAAGCTTGGTTGGTGGCCGGTCATAAAAGGGATTTCGTAACCTCAAGAGAGTCCTAATCAAAATGCGAACGAGTGATTCGTGGAACTCGCTAGATCAGGTGTCTTTGGACAGACCCGATTGGCAAATATTTCCAAGTTTGAACTTACGCTGTTTAACAAAAGTGATGGAATGCCATTCCGTTGCGAATTTTTAGATAGATGGTCGGAGGAATTCACGCACAAAAGAGACGTGGATAATATGTTGAACTGCAGCTTAAAAGAGCTCTGACAAATACAGAAAATAATGTATGAACCAATGGGGAAAGTTGAAAGGAATGGTTTTCCGAAAATAATTCCAAATGGACCAAAACATGCGGAAGAAAGCATATGGCAAAGTAAATTTATTGAGACAATTGCCATGTCAAAACCGAGGGAAGAATCACGATATTGAATCATGATATTGAATCCATTCTTATGCTGGCGAAAGTATTAGCGGTGCTAAATATTATCAATGGGGGAAGAAAATATTAATCATATATGAGCCACAAGAGTTATGAATGATGAAGGGGTCGAGCCAGTACTTCTGATACCGTGGAAATATCATGAACAGGTACCAAATGTAGTTAGGCACAAATCAGATGACGCTTGTTGTAAAAGACGTATTGCGGTTTGGAATCTTTTAACGCAGATAAGAATGGTAGAGGGTTCTCGACAGACTGGGGATTACGGGAAGGAGCGAGTGAATATTTTCGATATCAACAATTCGGTTAACCCACGAAAAGAAGTTAGGGACACAGTACCTTCAGAGGCAATGCCATGTTCTTTGAGGGGAAGGAATATTTGCAAAATAAAGGATTATTAGAAGAAATACAACTCGCGGTAAAAAGATATAAACCATGCAAACGACTAAAGCAGGGCTGGAAGAATTAATACGGGATGATTATGATAAGTTGGAAAAGCTAATCGGGAAATACAAAAAATTACACAAATACGAAAAGAGCAAGATAATAGAACTGGCAAGCACTTTCCTTGATGACTTACAACCTTGCTGGAAAAATATGAAGGAAATTGTATACCAGACTTTTGGAATTATAAATTCATCTTGGTGAGGGCATCCCTAGAAATCGGGAATTCCTTGGGGACATGCTAAGAGGCATATCAGTGAAGCAGGCATTGTTAAACCTTTCGCACACATTTCACAAAAGATAAAAATGTTAATATTGCAGAAAATTACCTGCTGGAAAATCAAAGAACTTTGCTCTACTTTACAACACCAGAAAATCTGTAAATAAATACTGGATAAATTTAAAAGTTACTATGTGGCACTGGAATATTGCCTACCATGGTATGAACTCGGGCATTCGTAATCGTTCCGATCAAACTGACTATAATTATTTGGCTTTCAGCTTTAAGGTCATGATTCAAATCGAATAATAGACAGACAATACGTGTCAGATGCGATTGTAAGATCGAAAACGCCCTTGCATGAAGAGTTGGATATAATTCATACAAAAACCTACCTAAATGCCCATGTAATTAGGATATATTGGCTTAGTACAAGAAATTTGCATCAAGGTTGATGGTGAGAGCCACTCTGGCATTAAGGCAAGAAATGTCACGGAAAAAGATCAAATGGTATTTGCAAAGCAAAAAATGGATAAGCTCAAAGGAAAGGACATAACATAAGTATTTGAAATAAACGGATGTTGAAAACAAGAGCCTATTATGAAATGGCGTGTTTTGAGAAAATTAACAAAACACATATGGCGAGATAGAAGCGATAGGAAAATTGATACGCCATTTAATGAAAAGGCGGTGGGCATAATGATCACCTTAACGTTCTACCTGGAATGTAGATGGATAGATGCATGTCGCTTCAGATGGGCAGGAGTTCGTGTAATTACAGCAGACAAAACGGTATTCGTACACACCGACATTCGTATGGGTAAAGTAAACTTAATCGGCATTAAGCGAGAGGCTCTAGCATTTGCAACGGTGAATAGGACGGAGCGGGATATTCCGGTGGAAGCTTTCCCACGATGGCGGGACTCCAGAGGTAGACTTTCTGGACGCCGACTCTAAACGCATGGTTAACTAAGTTTAATTAATATGTACAGTTTTTATCCCGTTAAGAATTGCCAAAGATTTGAACCGCTTTGTTCGAATGGAGCCCAAATTAAGCAAAGATATCTATACTATTGAAAGTAAGTTGTAATTATAATGTATTTCTTCAACGCGTAAATAAAGGTATAATCACAAGAAATATGATGACACCTTGGTACATATAGGTATTGATATCTGTGCTAATTTGGAGTTATATTTTACCTCGAATCAATAATACTTTGCAATTGTATGACAAATAGGATGCCACAAATATATATCACATGCAA
The DNA here is from genome assembly GCA_004367975.1 of Mesochordaeus erythrocephalus. NCBI lineage: Eukaryota > Metazoa > Chordata > Appendicularia > Copelata > Oikopleuridae > Mesochordaeus > Mesochordaeus erythrocephalus. The sequence continues at coordinate 10,344 of SCLF01181325.1, forward strand.
TACTACACGAAGTCAATCATACACGCGATATTTTATATGCAGATATAGTCCAAAGTTATAAAGATTCAGTCTGTGTTTTCTGTCGTATGATTAAAGAGAATAAAAAATTTATTACAATAAAATCTCTAGGGCTAATACAAGTATTTAAAAAGAACTCGTTCCCGATTCGGACCCATTTAATATGTTTCTCAGCTCGGTCTCATGATCAGAATAGTAGTCTTCAGCCGGGCCAAAGTTATCCTCTAACGTAGAAATGGATATCTCGTCATCTTCACGGGTATACTGGTATTGAAATTTAGTAATCTTCTTCCAAATTTGTACATTCCAATTTTAGTGGTACCTTTTGGTTACACATTTGGACCAACTATGTCATTACTTACTTAATTTTTGCTTGTGAATGAGGCAACGAAATAAGAAAGACCTCATCGAGACCTGCTTTATTTTTTTATTATTTCGTTACCTCATTCACAAGCAAAAATTAAGTAAGTAATGACTAAAAAATGTTTTTGCTGGGTTCCCTTCATTTGGGATATAATGTCGGTGCAGTTCAATCGGATATCAAATCTAATCCAATCTTTCGCTGTTCCGTATGAATACCTTAATAATCATCCATCCGAATAACCTTTTCACATTTTTAGATTTATGGTTTATCGTCTGCTAGTTATACGATATACCTCCATTTAATCGGGCCATCCCGGATTCGCCTACCACTCCGGGATTTCTATTAATGTGCAGACATGGGGAATACGAACTTGATATGTCATTAGTAATTTGTCAAAGAAATGAGGTAATTAACATTTAAAAGCAGATTGCTAGTAAACTTGAGTCTTATCCGATGTTGGACCATTGCATACAACTCAGCTACCTTGTCTCCCAAATATATATCCCAAAGTGCTAAGCTTGTCTCTATTTGTCGATGAAAATGACCTAAAACGTGAATTTTAACTCCTGGGGGCATGGTATCTGGCCGAATTAAATTATGTTAAAAAAAACTTTCGAGGTACATAGCTTTAAAATAAATAATTTGAGCATATTTTAGATGCTTTTGTTGGATGCCCAGGGTCTAATTAATCTACCACAATTAAAATTTACGTTTTTTCAAACAGGTCATTTTCAACGACAAATAGAGACAAGCCTAGGAACTTGGCACCCTTTCATGCGCCCTTTTATTTAACTCATGTGAACTGTTTGAGGCTTTTCAGGCTCATCGACCAGTTTTTCGCGTTTTCCTCGAAATTGAGTGGAGCTAGGTCAGAGTACCCCCACCCCGGGACTCCGCCTCCAAATTCTACGCCGCATCTTTTACAACCATTTTGAACCGGAAGTGCCACCAAAAGTACTACCTAGAAACCGGAAATGGTTTTTTTTTTTGGAGCTGACAGTGACAGAATTTTTGGATGGGAGGGGTACCTAACAATTGACAATTGGAAAAGTTTCACTTTCTTTCTATGTGTGACTTATATGTCAACACGTTGACCGGTATTTCTAAATACAATTATATGGCGCAGATTTTGATGAAACTCATAGCCCAGAATTACAACCGGAAGTGAACCTAACAATTAAAAATTCAGCGTATTCGAACTTTTTCAGAATAATTGGCTTGTTCCGTGTCTCCTTTTCTAGACCTCAATCATTTTTGTTATTCAGGTAACATTTATAGACCAAATAACATAGTGAAAGAACAAACAAATTAGCGATGAGCAGGAGTTATGTGCTAAAAACGTTCCACAGGAGTTAAGTATCTCTCGGGCACCTTTTTGGTTCTTTTGATCAGTGATAATAATCCAATTAGTTCAATCGCCAGAATTCGAATAACCCCAATACTGCTTGTGAAGTATAGAATGCCTGCATAGTAAGGCAGTAGCTACTATAAGGCATCTAGCCGTTACAGTAGTTTATAGTCATGACCAGTGAACTTTTAACATTTTTACTTTCTGTGCGATTTCCGGTCCGATTATGGTTGTAAAGATGATGTAGTTGAGACACACCTACGCGTCTCTCTAGGAGTTTCCTTTTGGTATCCGTAATATTAAGTTCTCTGGTAGCCTGGTCTGAATCATCTGCAGTCACAATAAGAATTAATTGTTGAGATCGAGTCCCTTCGTATTTCAAATTCAATAACATGCATGTACAATTGGTAACTAGAAGAACTAAGCAACGAAAACAAATCTTCCGAATAATTTCCACAACAATTTGTTGTGGTTTGCGATCAAAATCCCACGTCCAATTTAGGGAGGTAGGTCAATAGGCGTCAATCAAACATTCAACCACGTCTAAGGCCTTAAAAACGCTAAAACCATGGTCAGTGGTCAAAAAGAACCAATAGGGTGCTGAGAGATATACGGCCGGTGGCGGCACACGTTCCAAAGTACAGTAAATAACATGCAGAAATTCTTCATCATAAATATCTATCAGGCATTATTTTTTAAGTATGTCTCAGGCACCATTTTGGCTATTTTTTGTCCACCTAGATTAATCCAATTATTTCAATCTCCAGGATTCTAATATATTTTTGTTTTCGAAAACGCCCAGGGTGAATATGCGTTGAAACCACACAGTTTTCAATAGATTCTATTCAAAATCAAACTGCGTGTGAAGTACAGAACGCCTGCATAGTAAGGCAGCTTGCATTTACAGTATTTACAGCATTTACAGGTGCGATTTCCGCTCCGATTATGGTTTCAAAGATGATGTAATTGAGACGTGGATAAGACTAATGTATTATTTGCATCTCCATTTTAACGTTAGAAATATTTGGAATTTTTAGCATCAACAATAATACCCCGGATACAGAATTAAAATCCAAAATACACACCTACGCGTCTCCGTACTTTCTCCTTCTATATTGCTCTTTCTAATAGTCAGTTCTACAATAGAGTGGTCTGTTTCACCTGCATTCACAGTACTGTTTAAAAGTTAAGATCGGGTCCGTCCATATGTTGTATTGAATAACATTAGACCTACAATCAATTACTAAAATAATTGAGGAACATAAACACAAATCTCCCGAAATAATTGACAATCGATAAAATCAAATTTGTGGGATAATAAATGGCCGTAGAACGCCTATATTGTTTTTCCACTTAACTGTGATACGGCTGAATATTCTACCAATTTCTCAATGAAAAATTTGGTATTTTCAATTTTTAGGAAATTGATTTCAGCGGATACGAACTTTTTCAGCATAATTGGGTTGTTCCGTGTTTCTTTCTCTAGACCTCAAACATTTCTGTTATTGAGATAACATTTATAGACCAAATACAATGCTCAAAATGGCCCACAGGTGTTATGTGCCAAAAAACGGTTAACAGGAGTTAAATATCTCTCAGGCAACTTTTTGGTTCTTTTGACCAGTGATAATAATCCAATTAATTCGATCTCCAGAATTGGAATATATTATTCGTTGTGAAAAACGCCAGGGATGATTATGCGTTGGAATCATACAGTTTTCAATAAATATTATTCAAAATCAAACTGCTTGTGAAGTACAGAAGGACTGCATAGTAAGGCAGCTTGTCTTTCCAGTAGTTTATCGTCATTACCAGTGAATTTTGGCCATTTTGGTGAAAATTAGACAATGTTATCTACTTTCAGTGCGATTTCCGCTCCGATTATGGTTACAAAGTTGCCGTAATTGAGACGTGGATAATACTAAAGTATTACTTGCATCTTCGTTTAAACGTTATAGAAATATTCGGGATTTTTAACACCAACAATAATACCTCGAATTAAAAATTTAAGTCAAAAATACACATATCCGGTCTCACCTTCACTAACAATACGAATTAATTGTTGAGATCGGTTCCATTCTTCTATCAAATTCAATAACATTCACGTACAATTTAAAAGTAGAAGAATTGGTATACTTCTAGTCTTTAATCACGCAAAATTGCAATGCGATATCATGTACGAATTTCAAGGAAATTAAAAAAGAACACGTAACGCGTCAAATGCGAAGTTGTAAGATTTTCAAACGTGAGTCACAATCTCAATCTTATTCTCAATTATACAAATTTCCGTTATGATACATTTTCACATTTTTCTCGAAAACTGTAAATAATATCGCGTTGAAATTTTGCAGTGTAAGGACTATATAATAATTAGATATGTCACAGTCCAAAGGAATAGTTTGACTTAACAATAGTTAAGTTTGATTTTTGGCATATCTGCCAGCATGATCCACTTTTTATTCACGCCACGCCACCTCGCGGTTTGAACTTTTGTGCCAGCAGTTTTTAGCGTTTTTAAGGCCTTAGACGTGGTTGAGCACCGCCGGAAGTGACAGCTTGAAAGCGGAAGTTGGTTATTTTGAATCGCGAATCACACCAAATTGTCTCTTTAAAAATCTTTAAAAAAATTAAATACCTCCTGGTAATTAGGAAATGACACTTTAAAGATTTAGTTTTTTTATCTCTTCAGAAAACTGTGCCTTAGATAGGAAAACTTTAAGAAGTATTCCCGCCTAGAATTTTATTGAGCATATTTCCTGTACCTGGCAACCCGAAATCTTGACCGGAAATTAACCTAAAAATTTAAAATTCGAAATTTTTCGTTGAAAAATTGGTCGAACCACGGTTAGCCCGTACGCTGCAATTTGTGCGTTCGACACACACTCGTGAAACTCTTTATTTCAGTTCTAGATTTCAATTTCCTATCTATTTACTAAAATTCAAGCTGTCTTCCGTCAAATTAGGTCATTCTTGACCTTATAGGGTATACCAACTGCGGTATTATATCTAATTATGGGCTTATTTTCAATATCAGCCTACGCACTCTAATATTATTTCGTATAACTATCGACTACTTTATCAGTATTTGTATTTTTATATCTCATATTATTCCGCTCATCTCCCTCTACCTCTTCACCAAGACTGGTGTATTCCGCCCACGGAAATTTAGGGTTGAACTGGAGCTGAGTTTCCCTATAACTATCGAACCCTGTATCCGAATTCGTTTACTTTTGTCTCATATTGTTCGCCTCATCACCAAATATCGCTCTACTCAGCCTACGAATTTCGTTGATATTATATATAGCAAGATTGATGAGCCCCTACACTCTTAAGCCGAACCAAACATAATACTAAGTCTAGAATATTTACCATTCCACACAAAATAATTTTTAGTTTTTCTCAAAAAGTTTACGTGCGAATATTGAGAGTTACGCACCATTATATACGCTTAAATTTTTTGGACAGCTAAATATCAACAAGGGAATTCTTTGTCCTGCTTTTTCCGCAATTTTCGGATTTTTCGTTCTTTGCGTCCACTTCCGGTCTAAAAGTAAGCTAAAAAAAATCGGGAAGGCGGTTTATGGGGGTACTGGACAGCGAATTCGACATAGCGCCATTCTAACAGAAGTTATGGCCTGATCAACGAAAATGTGTGCCGAGCGACACACATTTCAGCGTGCGGGTTAAGTTGTACAAACAAAATAGGCCTTCTACAGCTTTCTACAGGAGATTGCATGTTATTGAATTTGAAATACGAAGGGACCCGATCTTAACATTTAATTCGTATTGTAAATGCAGGTGATACAGACCAGGTTACTATGGAACTGACTCTTGTGAATACAGGTGAACAGAAATACAGAAAGCAGACTCTTAGAGAGACGAGTAGGTGTGTATTTTGGGTTTAGGATCTGAATTCGAGGTATTATATTTCTCTAACGTTTAAAGGAAGATGCAAATAATGCTTTAGTCTTATCCACTTGTCACGTACATCACCTTTGCAACCATAATCGGAGTGTAAATCACGTCGAACGTAGATACAATTGTGTAGTTTTCACCGAAATGGTCAAAATTCACGGTAACGACTAGAAACTACTGTAAGGACAAGCTGCCGTACTATGCAGGCATTCTGTACTTCACAAGCAGTTTGATTTTCAATAAAATGTATTGGAAACTGTATGATTTCAACACATATTCATCCCTGGCGTTTTTGAAAACAAATAATATACCCTGATCCGATCGAACATTCCTTGTTGTGCCTAATTTACCCTTAACAGTAACCCTAGTTAAACCTAGATATATATTCTAATTACCATTGTATATACCCATCCTGCAATTATGTTTTGATACTTTTCATTCATTATGAATTGTTCGTCGTTTGTAGATAGGGAAGCAGCGTCACACACTCCGATTTCAAAAGCTGTTCAGACCAAGTACATTGACCCTAAATTTAGACAATATTTAAAGACATGGCGTCCACAAATGGAGTTTTGGCAATTTTCATAGATCTCAAGTGAACCTCCGTTAGACGCCAGAACAGGAAGTGTAAACCCGCTAATTAATTTCGGGCGTTAACTACAACTTTAAGTTGGATAGGGAGAGACAGGGAAATTAAAATCTATCTCTTCCTGTATCCTACCTGGCAACGCTGTTTACACACGCCTGTCCGAAGGTGAACCCCCCCTCTCAGGTTGCAATCAAACGTATATTTGTTTTAGCTTGTCTAATAGAGTTTGTTCTGGTGGTTCCGAATCTATTTTTAGAATGTCCAAATTTATCCGCGTTCGTACCGTCAATCCCCTCTAAAGACAACCAGGTCAACGAGACCTTTTTTTAAACGTCAATTTTAACTCGTGGGAGCATGGCAGCTTACCAAATTAAATCGTACTAGATTAATTAGGCCACTGGGTATCAAATAAAAGTATCAAAAACATACGGCGATTATTTGTTTTAAAGCTATGGACCTCGAAAGCCCATTGCCAAAATAGACACACATAGTCCTGTGTAGCGGCTTTTACTGAATTGTTTCGAGTCGAATTTTTAGTGAACATACTTTGAGATCGTGCAAAGATCGCAAAGTATGTTTACTAAATTATAATAATATCGAAAAGTGAAAAATTCGTGACTTTGTCACTTTTGGAAAATATCATTTTAGAAATTCAATTTTTGGGCTATAAGTAGGTCATGTGTTCGGAATTCGGGGTCGATCACATGAGAAGAAATGTAGCACGTCAAATGTGCGTGTCAAAAGAGTCTAATTTCGGGGAAATCTATGTTCTCCTTCGTACAGTTAACCCCCAAAACCCTAACATAACGTGCAAATTTTGTGAAATTTTAAATTACCATAACTGGAGAATAATTAATTCTACGCATTTATGGTAATGTAAAACTTTGATTGTGAAGTCAAACTCTATAAGATATCAAATTTTAAGGATATTTCATGGATTTTCGCATAGACCCGTTAAAGCAAAAACATGTGATTTCGTGAAGTATGTCCGATTTGGTCGAAAGTGGGCCTAGTGGACGCGCCATGACTCAAGCTCCAATTCTTCTCAGAGGACCCACCCGAATACTTAACACGTGACCAGTTATAGGCCAACAAAGTTATAGCAAAAATTTTCAAAACGTGACAAAATCACGGCCTTTTCACTTTTCGGTTTTATTATGATTTAACAAACATGCCACGATCCCAAAGTATGTTCACTAAAAATTCGACTCGAAACCATTCGGTAAAAGCCGCTACAGAGGACTATATGTGTCTATTTTGGCAA
>SCLF01181437.1:0-10055 GCA_004367975.1 Mesochordaeus erythrocephalus
TGATAATAATTATTTGATAATAATTATTTGATAATAATTATTTGATAATAATTATTTGATAATAATTATTGGATAATATCTGGTGCCAAATGTTTGAGAATAGAGTGTAATGGGTATATACGCTTTCAATCAATCCATCGTTACAATGAACGAACCTGGGTTAACCTGTGGTACGATATACGGAATTTTACCCCGTTGTTCTATTAAACCGTAATGCCTGATGGGTCCATTTCAATTTTAGCCACATTTTTTGACCGGGGAAAAACGCTTCTTTTTAATTGCAAAATTTCTTACTCGACCAAAATATTATTTTAAGTAAACCCGTGTTATTTAACAGTTTTTTTATAAATACGTTGTTTTGATGTTAAACATTTTCTAAAATTATTTTTGAGATAATTACGGGACGATGACCGATTACGACCTGCATGGCTCAACACCAGTGTCGATTTTCGCGCAAGAGCCAAGTTTGGATCCAATTACTGGTATAATATAGTGGTTAGCGAAAATACGATATTTAAGGTGTAAACAATTATCATGATTTTATTATCAGTTTTTGAAGCTTTCTGTTTCTTTTTGAAACTTTTTATTTTTCTTCAAATTTTACCTCGTCGTTATAAAGTTTGTTATATAAATGGGGCGCTTTTATTGTAGCGACGAAAAATGACACCCGTACAGCATGTTGAACTCATAGCGCAGGAATAACTCTATAGAAATACTTTGACAAAAAGTTTAGAAAGATAATGAAATATTGTTTCTTGCAAATATTTGATGATTATTCCTCAAAATATTTGGTATCCAAATATTCGAGAATGGAGTATAGTTTGTTCCATCCATTTTTTGTTCAATTTGTTGTTCTTTATCAATTTAAGGTTGCCTTTAACAGTCACGCTCCCAGCTGTCACACGTATGACATTTTAGCATACAAATGCGATTTCCAAGCACTAGACCGTATGCTGGGCCCGATTCACCCCGCCTGACCCCGGGTCAAAAAATTTCGGCACATCCATTATTCACTATTTATTATATTTATATAATTATTACGATTTTATTCATTTAATTTACTATTAAACTATGAATAATAACAGTGCCAATTTCTAGATTCTCCGCTCAAATACAATTTGTTTACTTTGGACAATGTGAATAATACAGATAATAACAGAAAATAAAATCTAGAACTGGAGACGCACATTTTGTATAAGACGCTAAAATTCAATTTGTTTGCTTTGGACAAAGTGACTTTAGAGGTCCATAGCTTAGAAAAAAAAAATCTCAGTATGTTTTCGATACTTTTATTGGGGTCCTAATTAGCCAGCTGTACTAAAAGTTCTGCAAAATCATTCATATAAGCGGCTCACTCGGGTTGTCATGCGATTGACAGCTCGCCGCGTGACTGTTAATATGCAACAGTTCTCATTGTCTCCACCCACCGACCAATAATGTTTTTCCGGAAGTGAACCTAAAAATGGAAAGCCATTGCATTGGTCCATAGTTTAGCCTCTTAGGGCCATGTGTTCACATGCAAACTTAACTAATACGTTTATAAATTATATGAAGAGACTTCTTTTAGAATGGGACCGATCTTAAACTATAAACTGCATTGTGAACGAAGGTGAAATATATTAGGCTGTTAGAGTTATAGAGTTTGATAACCGGAAAACACAAATAGTACCCACAAGTAGACACACATGTATGTATTTAGAGTTTTTGGTTTGGATTCGACCTAATATTACTGATGATAGAAATTCCGTATATTTCTCTAACTTTTACAAGAAGATGCTAACAATGCTTTGGTTCTATCCATTTCAACTGCAGTAATAGAGAAGGGGAAAAGCAGATTGCTAATTCAAGTATATATTGAGAATTAATTGGTTTTGTTGCCATCCGTTTTGGAACGATAAGTTGCCTTCGGGTTACTCGCACAAACGATTGCTGGGAGATACCGATCTCAAAAATTAGCAAAATTGTGTAAAGGCTGGTTTACTAGTTTTATCTAAGGTCGTGACGTTGACCAAATTTCCCGCAAAGTGCGAGACGTCCTGGTTTTTGACCTTTTTGAGGTTGCCGTTGAAAAAAGTCCCGGTTTTTGAGAATTTCCATATGGGCACCCTAGAGCTGTAGCCAATATAAAGTTTTACACACATTTTATAATTTTCGAGATGGGTATTCAGAGTTATGTCAAATAATTATTGTAACCAACATCGTCCCAATCAAGCCTCTTGAAACTTATATTTTCTGTAATTGAGTTAAATATACACATTTTTAGAACATCGATATACCTGAAGAATACGAGCAATCAAATGTGCGCAAATGGAGCATAATATACAGTTCCGTGTTGATCTTGCGCCCACAGACTCCCGGGGGATCAAATTACGAGACGTTTATTGAAAAGCTGATGAAAAAGCGAAAAAGTTATAATGAACAGCAAGAACTTGAAAGGAATAATTCAATGGTGAGAATTCCTTTTCGTTGAACTAATTCCTATATGCCGTTTAGAATTAGTAATTAGAATAGATCAAATGGTCATAATATAATTTTGAAGGTATCGCTATACAAAGAATGTCTAGCTTATAGTGAAGCAAATAGCGAAGGCGTTCCTAAATGGCCAATTTTGAAGATTTAATCGTTTTTCGTTTATGTATTTAATAAAGGGAGAATTATATAGTGGAGAAACACGTATGGTTAGTGCCCGATGCCTGTGTGCTTTATGATTTACATGTATGGTAGTACCCAATGTTATTGCTACAGTCGTCTTGCGTAACTCATGGGGTGATATTGTCTCTTTTCCCTGTAAATTTATATACATCTTCTTTTATTAATATTTAACAGACATAATAGTAAGAATAATTTGTTTTCAATTCTTCGTTTGCTTATATAGGCCGCCAATCGCCTCGGTAATCGTACGAACTGCCACCAGTCGCACTCCGCATCTCGTTTACAGATGTCCTCCTCAATGATGCGTAATGATTTGCCCTTCAGTTTTATGGGGCATCTCGTGGATCACTCAGCCTTCCAATTTGGACTCCGTGATAGACCTGGTGGAAGCGGGCGTCTAATTATTCCAGTCAATGTCCCGGTCCACTTAGAACCATGTGCTTCGATTATTCATAAAGTCAGCCACACCGACAATTTCCAAGCCAAACCTCGGAATTCACGTCGTGTTCACGTCGTGTACGCTAATTCTCGCATCAAGGCCAACATCCAAACCAACATCCAGGTCAACCTCCAGGTTAACATCCAGGCCAACTTACATTTTAATTTCGTCATTATCAACTAGAGCAGAATTTTCTCATCATTCATGTCTTGTCAACCGGCATTCAGGCGGTAATACGATTACTGGTGACCTAGAAGTGACAGTATCAGCGCAAAGTTGATGATCAGAAGATGATACAATGCAAACATAGGTAGTTCTAGTTTCATTGCAAATAAGATTTGTCAATTTGTTTCTTCTTATTTTAATCACCAAAAAATTACAAACTATTTTATTAATAATCGATTGCTTCGTCTATGATAAGCATGCAGGAGAATTGAGGATTCGTACAAGTTTTAAACGAAACTTGATGGCTGATATGTATTCTTCAAACCAAATAAGCAGCATGGAAATAAGCATAATTTTCCAGATTCCAAGCAATTCTATATAAGCAACTTTTTCTGTTGCATGAATATTGACACAAAAGTTCAAATGTATTTTTGTTTAGTTTGGTTTAGTTTCAGTACAGCTGATTACTCTTTCTCATCTTCTGTTTCCCTTGATGCGACTTGTGATTCATTTATTTGCTTTTCAGATCCTTCACGCAAGTTTAATTCATCCATTCTCATTGCCAAATATTCGTTTTGGTCTTCTTAATTCCATTCACCCTCGGCTTTGTCTAAGTGCTGAAATTTGAACAGCTCTGAATTATGATTATTATTAGCTAAATAGACTGATAATATACCGGTTCGAGCAAATGATCCGCGATTAACTGACATAGGCGCCGCTTCTTCAATAACTGTCGATTTGTTGATGTCTTCAACAAAATCAATCAGATGCGACCAATATTTATACATTCGTTTTGCCCATACGAACCATAAAACATTCGCGTGTTTCAGGTACCCTATCAACCATGGCAGCAGGAACACAATATTCAAGTTGTCGACTTTTGTAATTGTGCTAGGGCTCCGACAATTGTCCAAATGTTCCAAATCGCTTACTGGGTTAATTTTGTGCCGAAAATGCACTTAATCTGTTCATCTCGCAGTAGAAAATTGTTCCAGTGATCCACGCGGATTTGATCGAATATACTGCATAAGTTAGCCCATCCTTAAACTTGATATTTCTTCAGACTTTAAGGCTAAATAGCTTGAAAACCTATGGATAATTGTGTTGGTCTGATAATAAAAGTTGTTCATATTGATGCTTTCTATGCCTAAGATCACCTAGAATATCAGTTAAATGGAAAAATCACTTTCTACAATGCCCCGTTTGGGCGGTGACTTTGGTTGCACCATTTCTTCCTGGCCCCAATTGTGCCCTGAAAATGTAGCTGGCTCACTCCCGTCACTTCCTGGTCAAAATTTCAGATTTTTGTACAAGTTATTGCACAAAATTTAGATATACAGCGATAATTCGAAAAGTGGCACTAAGAGGTGGGCCAATTGAAAGTCTCTATTGATCGAGGACGTCTGCATTCGGAACATGGGGATTAGGTCCTTGGAAACATACTATAAACGAAATATTTAAGGGTGGCCGAAATTTATACCCGTCAGTGTGTGTTTTAGCATTCATTTTTACCTTGACTTCCTTTTCGATTCATCTGCTCAGTTCATCCTTTCATGCATGTGCTTTCGAACGGGAAATAATCGATGGGGGAAAATCCAGCTTTTTACCGGAACAAAGGAACAGCAACCACGTGAATATATTTGTATCATTCTCGAGTAAACGTTTTGAATGAGTTTTTCGATAACCACTATTTTTTGCTTCATCCAACAGATGCCACTTTCGTCGCACTTTCCTTGCATTTAGAGAGTCAACCTTGTCGATGATTTTGAAAACTGACTCCTGTACATCACGTTCTGCACTTTTCTTAATATCGTGACGGGCCATAAGTTCATAAAAAAATAATGGGCTGAATTCCAGGTGTTCAATTTCTGGCTCATCTCGGTACTTTTCCAAACTTCTGACTTGCAAGAGGGAACGCCTCATTTGACGCCAGCCAAAGCTGATATTTCTAGACAACCTATGGTATTTAGCTGCTGCATCTCGGTTTCTTGTCATGTTGTCTCAGTACTAATAAAATCGGCATTAAACGAAAACATAACTCGAGATCGTTTCTGAGTAAAACGAAAAAGGTGATTTCTTTGGCGTCAAATTGGGCTGTGAATGAAATTAGCAGCGTCTAGGGAAATAAGCCATTTTTTCGTATAAAATGAAAACCGGAGAGCAGCTTGTTTGGCCCGATGACTGTATACATATATATATTATGATGCGAAAGTAAACAAAATATATATATATATATATTATATCCGAATCAGAGAGCACGAAACCAAATCAATTGTAATTTTAAATTAGCCTTTTTCTAAACGTGTTCTACACTTCTCAAGTCCGTAACTATTCAGAGCTAGACAGAGGCCAGTACTTTTCTTCCCTTCCACCATAGACTTGTAGATGAGAAAGATAATTTGGTCGGGAGGGACTTAATTTGTTCGATATTTGAGCACGGAATAGTTTAAATGCAGTCCAATGGAACCATTCTCCCGGGAGTAAAATACGAGTATAATAGCCTGAAAGGTCGCCCGAGTAAAAATGTCGCTCTAAGTTGTGAAAATAACGCCTCCCAAGAAACAAAGACTTCATCAGGTCCATTGAAGATTCTAACTGGTTTTTATAGCAAGGTACAATTGATACATAAGTTCGGACACGTTTTTCGGGACAATCGGTAAATCAAAGGATTAAGGCAAAAATATGGGAAAGATCTTCGTCTGTCTTGATAAATTGCCCTGGTATAAATTTAGTGAATTCACAGAAATATCCATGTTCATGCTCTCATCCGCACCAAAAGTTGAATGAGATGTTTCCCGCAAGGATATAGTCTCTAAATATCTCACCCCTATATCATTGACTTCAATTCAGCTTACAGATTTCTGAGATAAAATTGTCTCTCAGAGAAAACACTAAGAATATATTAGTAGCTCTCTTGTTTGTGACTTTTTATTCTCCAAGGTTTAATCTATACTCAGAATCATCCCTATTTGGAGATAATCCTAGAATATCGTAAGTAGGCCACTTGAACCATTATTTAACAACTAACTTATTTAGTGTCTCCAGAGATACCTTTGAAACCAATGACTTCGTCTTAGCAGTATTATCATAAAAAAACCAGAAATAGCCAACTGACAAGCGTAGAAATCTGGGATGCGCTGCATGAATAAGGCGAAATATCGTAGATAGAGGTCGCATCGAACACATTTGACACGTTTAGTAAACACTAGTTGTTGAGGCTGACAAGCTATTGACCAGCTGTGGACTCATCCAATACGGAAAAGAGGGGACCATATTATTGCGCAATGGTTAAGATTTATTCAATTCTATCAGTTCATCAGGGACGAAAATACGTTATGAAATATCTTGAGAATGAAGGGCAAAATTACTGCAGAGATCAGTAATAGTGGCGATTGTCATAGTTGCACACTCAGACATTCAGGTCGATTTCTTATGTCTTTTGTAATTGTGTAGAAACGTAGACGTAGAGGAAAATTACATTATCATCTAAAGAGGAAAACATAAGGAATGAATCATCTGCCAGGTATATACTGGCCCCTTAATCTGGCCAAACGACTCAGTAGAATATGAATGACGTCATATAATCTAATAAGTGGTTTGATTAATTTCCCTACTGACTGCGGACCAGCATTCGGAACTGGATGCTAAACCTAAGGTATCACAATTATCAATATGAATATCTATCCTAGGTTTCAACTAAATTCCTTTAACAATGGTAAATTTGGGCTCTCATAATAGATGAAAACAACACCAGGTAGAAATGTCAGTAATAATAGATCTGCTCAGCCAACTACATAACAGGAAACGAAGATAGTTATATTAGGAAAGATAATGAGTGATGTTGATAAGATAATCTGTTCAGAAGACGGAAACATCAAATAATACAGAATATAATGAATATCAAATCAGACATAATTAACATTATCTAAAGGTCGCTTTATCATGGAATCCTCACTTGTGTGTTACGTACTATGCCTAAAATCAGACCGTAAAAGCAGGCGGGAAAATCCTTCGGTGAAAGTGTTACGGGAACAATTACCCAATAACGGATTATTTACCTTTTCATGGAAAATGCGTAATCCATACCTTAATCTGAGATTTATTTAGGTAGGGAGTATTGGGTTGGCACGTTTTAACACCAAATTCTAATCATTCAGCAGGTGAATCGTAAAAAATCGAATGGAAAGTGGCAGATGATAACAGTCAACACTAATGAGGGAAGTTCACATAAGCTACCTCACCCCGCTTAAGGTAGCATCCCGGTGGAACTGGTCCGTCTGGGGAAACAATAGATACAAATTAATCGAACACAAATGAAAACAACACTGGAAGAAATTCAAGACCAGAGATCGCTTGAGAAAAGTTTAAAAACTATCATATTTAGCTTTCTTTCGGCCAAGGAAGTTTCTCCTAAGGAAGGTTAGCAAACCCGAGCTGGAGGAAATCAATACGGCAAACTGGTAATTCGAGAAACAAGTTTGTAAAAATGGTACAACAGAGGAATTCGTGATTTAAAGGAGCAACCTCCCAAACTTCCATATCTGGGTTTGGATTTTGATAGAAAAGTAATTAATAATGCAGCAACCCGGAATAAAGACTGGGAAAAGCTATATTGGTATCAACCAGAAATTAGGAATCAACCGTATTTATGCCGATAGTGTTGGCAAACACATTTTATGCACAAGTTGAATTGGACCAAGTTCAAAATGGACAGGAAGATTGGTGGTGTAAAACCTGGTTCAGTAAATCAGATAGGATACAAAAACAAGTATAGTGTTTAACGTTCGAATGATAATTTGATATTTTCTTTGGCGAGCAAAAACGCCAGTTATTAGGTGTTATAGGGTACCTCGTAAAGTAAATGTGTCCAATACTATTGCAGGGGCATATAGAAAGACACTGGAACTTGCCAAGCAAATACTTGACGGAAAAAGTTAGAGGAAGGTGAGATGTCCATAAATCATAATGATGAAATTCCAGCTAAACGCTTATAACATGCCAGCAAAACTTTTCATTGGAGCTACAAAAAGCGTTGTTAAAAATGCAAGATCCGCCCGACTATAAGGAAAGCTCAGGATGAACCATTAATGACGAAAACGGGAACCATCTATGATACGCAGCTTACCTTCCTAGGATAGTTGATTAAAAGAGAACGCAGTCTAAGATCAACAGTCCGTTGATTATGAACGCATCGTGGAAATTTTATACAGCTGATTAGGGAACTTGCTGTACGATTAGAGCATTATGATGGTAGCCATATTCATTACACCGATAATTACTCGTTGTTGTCTTTATCAGAGCTCTCACTAGTCGGTTTGTTACATTAAAAGAGATGTGACAGACGAAAACTCTCGATAGTTTTAGTACCTTCATTATAACCCATAACTTCTATTTGATCTTATAGCTTGCATAGCAGACTTGTATTATATATGTTTCAGAAGTTACCATTGTACAAAAGAAATAAGAAAAAAGATGAAGATATTGACAAATATTTTTCAAAATCCAACTTGTATCCTGCATACAGTTATGATACGGTTACAATGCTACATACAGTCATGCGACGCTACTTTCGCGATATAAGAAAACGCAAACGAAAAAAGACACCACGTGATATGACCGATAAGCATTGGAGTGAATTAGCTCAAGGAATTTACTTCACACGGAATTCAGATTTTTTTCGAATTTTAACTGAAATCCTTTCGGCAATTTTAAGTCGCTTATCCCAG
Source organism: Mesochordaeus erythrocephalus (assembly GCA_004367975.1). NCBI lineage: Eukaryota > Metazoa > Chordata > Appendicularia > Copelata > Oikopleuridae > Mesochordaeus > Mesochordaeus erythrocephalus. Next base: position 8,983 of record SCLF01181437.1, read on the forward strand.
TTTTATTAATTATCGTACTCCTCATCCGTAAGAAAATGTTGGTTAATAGGTGGGTAAAATGCTGGTTAAAAGGTGACAATTAGGGTAACATTTAAATAAACTAAAACTGCCAAACTCACGAATCTTCAAGCTATTAACCCTCTTGTAAAAAAAATAAGCGAAAACCCTTCGACAACAGTGGAGCTCTGCTTAAGCGAGTATGTGTGCTAAGCTATATTAACCGCTCTGCATCAAACTCAATTTTACAGCGATAGAAGTCACCTTGGTGTCTTTAATCCATATAAATAAATGTATATATCGCTGCATACGGCATACAAATCAAGGTTTTTCTATTAAAAATAACGCCGTTGCTGGTTAGCGTACCACATTGGGCTCACCTACCACGGAAAACTACTGACGAAGATAATCGCCAAGGAAGCTTATTGGCCAATTGGTTTGATGCGCTATTTGATTTGGTGATACACATTGGTATATTACTCAACAATTCAAAATATTATTTCGACAATCCATCAACTCGGCTATAATTCGACAACAAGATTTGCCAATTTTAAATTCTAACTTCTGGGTGCTAAGCCTCAAAACGGCGTCGTACAGTTAACCTCCTGAAGACAGAATGTGAAAAGACCCTTTTTTGAAAAAAAAAGTTAATTTTAAGCCGTGGGTCGTGGCAGCGCACCGAGCTAAATTGTACTAGACTAAGTTGCCCGATAGCATCGAATAAAATCATTGATTATTTGTTTTAAAGCTATGGACCTCGAAAGTCATATTGTTGAAAAGGGTGCATAGAACTGTCGAAAGTTCACCGTATAAAGATTTTTCCACAGTTAAAAAAAATGTTCCGGGAAAAATACCCGGAATCGGATACATTTTCTCCAGACAAAATTCGTTTGGATTTTGAATCTGCAGCCATATCCCATTTTCAACCTGCCTGTAATCCGTGATGTTTGTCCCTTTTGACCACTTTTATAAGCCTAAATTTAGCCATTGCAGGTAGAACACTGCAGGTAGAAAACATTCAATGTCCAAAATGCATAACAGGCTATAAAGGAAACTTTGGGAACCTAATGGTTTGA
>SCLF01181548.1:0-10055 GCA_004367975.1 Mesochordaeus erythrocephalus
TCAAACATTCAACCACGCCTAAGGCCTTAAAAACGCTAAAAACAGGGTCCCTGGTCATAAGTAACCAAAAATATGTCTGGTAGATATCAATAGGTACGATACGGGACAAGCAGTCTCAACAAATTAGACGGAAAACAGACCCAGTAACAAAGAAAGAGCTTCTATTAGCGAATCGGAAGCAAACGGAAATATAAGTGGAAAGAGTTTCTGAACGGAAAACGCAAGGGTACAAATAAAAACTAAAAAACTACGTAAAGAACTATTTCGGGAACGCAGCTTTCTCAAAACAAGGATTTTGTGATCAAAAATTTGGAAAATTGGCTACAGAGTGGAGCCATTGTGCTGATGAGGAAATATGATTTTGCAGAACTGCGTACGCCCTTGATGCTGTTAGCGTTAGACATAAAATGGAGGGATTGTTGCAGATCTTAGAAGTCATCAAACAAAACGACACTTCTTTTGCTTTCGAGGGTCTCATATTCAAATATTTTAGAATGCCATTCGAGTTACCCAAAGCACCACAGATTTTCCAGCTAGTGGATTTTGTTGTAATTAACTACAAGAGGAGAATATGAATTTTAGCGACATTATACCTAGATGATCGGACAGTTAATCCAATATATGAAAATGTGAAACCGCCACCCACAACCATGTTATGTTATGTATGTTTATTTATGAGGTTAGGAAATATCAACAAAATGTAGCCCTAAATACAAAACCAAGACTGGCAACATGCCTGTTAAGGAACTGGTGGCGAATGAGCTGCAGCCGAAAGAGCTGCAGCCGAATGAGCTGCATTCCAACCTTCATTCTTACAAACAGAAACTGGAGCTTGGCTTAAATAAACAAGCTACCTAATGCTCCATGCAGAGGAACTAGCACATGAAAAAGAAAATGACATTTACCTTTCAAATATGATTTCACTGGTTGCAGAATTATAAATGAAACCATACCAAAACATTATCAATAAATGAGCTCATTTACAATCCGGCCCATAATTACATAAGGAAAAACCAACGAAACGAGGTTGAGTGCAAAGGTGCAAGCATGTAATTTGAGTAAAAACAATGGATTAAGGACGGAGTCGAAAATTTCCAAGTATTAGAGTACGTTGCTTTAGGTTACATAAGGAAGAGTAATAATATTAAATTGTAAAACGGAGGCGGATTTGGAATGATAACTTAGCGACCAATCAAATCACTCCAATGTGAGAAATATCTCAAAGATAAAAGATTAGAGCGGATTAAACGCATATAACCAAGTGGAGTTAATCGCAAAAACGGTACCTAAAAGTTATTTGTTATCTCCCGCCCTCCTCCCAGCTCAATAACGCGAAACGTTGCAAGTATTTTAGTGGGTTGCTTTAGGTTATAAGAGTAATCCACCACTAGGCCAGTTTTTATAACTCCAGAAGTAAGTCTGTGTATATTTTACGATATTCCAAGGAACTTTGATTTTCGCGGCGACATTAGCATATGGATTAATCCTTTTATACATGTGAATATTCAAATACTTTTGAAGTAGAGAAAACCCGACCCTAAATTGGACGTTCAATATTTTGGAACCATTTGTACACCGGAAGTGACAGCTGAAAACCGGAAGTTGATTATTTTGAATACCGAATCACACCTAATTGTTGCCCGATACGACCTCTGGTGGAAAACTATTTTCCGTAAAATTTAAGTACATACAGTTTTTTACAACTTAAGACAGCCGTGTCTTAGATAGAAAACGTCGAGCAGCATCCCAGCCTAGAATTTTATTGCGCTTCTTTTAGGATACCTACCGACCAGAAATGTTGACCGAAAATGAACCTAAAAATTGTAAATTCTAAATTTTCCGCCGAAAATTGGTCAAGATAGCGATCGATCCATAGTTAAGTGGAGACCGAAATATAGACCTTATTTATTAAGTGGAAACCTTAATTATACCGGTTCCCAATAACTTGAAAAAATAGTCGCTTGAAAGCAATAAGCGATCACTCGTTTCGAGAATACAAATATCCGCCGTTGTTATTACTGTGTGATAAGGTGATATTCACCGTTACCATTTCACGGCTATAACGAAACATTAGAAGATGAATTGTAAGATAAACCATACAGACAATACAGAGAACACGTGAGAACAGTTAGCGAAGGTCAAATTCGTTAAGAATCACCTCCATTTAAAATAACGCAACATAATGGAGGTAATTTAGCACTCCGTGGTAACATACATATTCCAGTCGGCGTCAGTAGATGCTCCGTATTATGTGGGACGTCCTATATGTTATAAATGCTACAGTTAAATTCGAAATGAAATGACTCGGCATGACATACAATTATGATTACTGAATACATAAAAATTTCAATTTAACTCCACCCTGTCTTCTCCTAAAATAGCGAGGGGCACAAGCATATTGATCGTAAACAACATATATCGAAAAGTGTATATCAAAAGTAGATACAATTGTGTAATGTTCACCAAAGATTGTCAAAATTCATGGTAATGCTATAACCTACTGTAAGTGCAAGCTACCTTACTAGGTAACAATTCTGAATATAATGAAAACTGCATCATTAGAACTTATATTCACTCGTGGTATTTTTGAAAACAAAACATATATTCGAATTCTGGAGATTGAAATAATTGTATTAATCTCCGTGACCAAAAATGTACAAATTGGTGCCTGATACATACTTAAATAAAAGGGTGCTTGAGAGATATAAAATTTGCTGGTAAAAACCTAACATTACGAACGAGCATATGATCCTTACTAGAATTTGGCTTTCAATAAATTCCTTTCGACTTGTCCAATTGTAGAAGACTATCCTTAGGTCACATATGAAAGCACTAATTTCCGCGTTGTACAACGAGCCTACACAATACAGCTCAATATAGATTAAAATGTTAACACCTTTGGGTGGACAATGAAGGTCTACTAGACAATAAAATCCGTAAGGTCCCTATTGTGGATAAATAAACTTGACGCTAAAGACGCACTTTCGTTTTCAACAAAGTCTAGTCCCACCCGAGAGAAATAAAAACGACCGACGCGTGTTTCACGAAAAATAAAAATTAATCCCTTTGCCCAGTGCAATCGTTAGAGATGCGATATATACTACTGGTGTGGCTGCAGAGAGACTTTACGAAGCCCGAAGAATTCACCAAGGAATATTATGATTTGGCTGATTTTTTCGAAATTGAGCATGGGGGGTCGTTCAGTGGAAATTTGGAAGTGAAAAGCGACTATGGCCATAGGGAGGTTTCGCCCTTTCCAGAGCTCTCACCACCAATTCAGTATTACTACGGTCATTTTCATCAGGAACCGGATTATGATGCTGCTTTAAGTCAAATAGATTCTGATATAAACGAGTACGACTACGATGCATCGTCCATTTATGACCAACTGTCTGAATTTGATCAGATTAGGCTCTTGAAAAACATATCAACTATCGACCAGGTTTTAAAACTATTTGTTTATAAAAGCAGTTTGTACTTCAGTAAAATTTATCAAAAAAATGCGGTTAGGCATCAAAGATAACCCTCAAAAATGAAGGATTTTCATCTGTCTTGTCGCTCCACAATTTTCCAGTACATATCCCAAATCTCTATCAAGTGGAGGTTTTGAGTTAATTACATTTTCACCACTTTGGTAAGCCTAAATTTAGGCATTTAAACACTTCGTATTCAAACCATTAGATTACCAAAATTTCCGCTATAGGCTGTTATGCATTTTGGACATTGAATGTTTTCTACCTGAAGTGTTTAAATACCTAAATTTAGGCTTACGAAAGTGGTAAATATCTAATTGACTTAAAACCTCCACTTGATAGAGATTTGGGATATCGTTAATTATCCCCATTTTTGATGTTTCCCGCGCTTTCAGCAGTTAAAATCCCCAGGGCTGCCGGAAGTTTCCAAATATCTGTTTCATGTTCCTTTTTTGTGACAACGTGATCCCCGCAACTTGTTTGTTTAGGCTTAAGCATAAAAAAATAATACATGAATCGGACACTTAGTTTAAGCAAACATGGTAAATTATACCAACGAAAGGCCTATATATAATGCTAATACTATATTTCAGGCGCCTGTAATGAGCCTGACAAAGATACACTGTCCATTTGGTGGAAGGAAGCGGATCACGTCGAATGAAGTATCAGTAACAGATGAACTGAAAAGTCGGGTAATTATGTCTATTTAATGCCTTATTTTTATAAACACGACCAAGACAGCTTATACTATATATTTATTTAGCTCCCGGGCGTTGATTTTGTTGACTAATTAATAATGTTTACAATTAAACGTGCTCGTTTTGTCTAAAATATTCTCAAACTTGAACAACCGTGAACAATCGTGAACTATGATAATGCGTATCTCCCGGGCAACTAAAGGGACCGTTTCAGTAACCGACCCTGACCTAACCGGTCCTGCCTAGAAGTCGTCGTATGTTTGGTTGCTCCATCTCACTTCTCCTTAAATTTCGCGTAGAATTTTTGTCGAACAGTTTTCGCCAGAATGTCAGCTAGAAAATATTTTTGGCATAAAAGTATCTCCAAAAAATTTAACTACCCAGAGGTACTTAATAAATGACTTATTAAACAAATCGTTTTTTTTACGATTTAAGACACCCGTGTCTTAAATAGAAAACCACCGGACAGCACTTCCACCTACAATTGTATAGCGTTTACTACAGGATAAGCTTAAATAAGTAATTTTGACCGGAAATGAACCTAAAAATCCAGAATCTGAAAATTTAACCTCGAAGCTAGATGGAGATAACAATAGGTAAAATTCTATAATTTCCATCGAAAATTGTCCGAATTCAGCTGAAGGACACAAGCAGCTTGGTTGTTAAAAACTTAAAAACTTTATATTTCCCTGGCTTATCACCCTTAGATAAAACTAGCAAAAAGTAGATCGTACACTAATGTGTACGATCTACCCGGATATCGGTACTACTATGATTCGTCTGTAACTGAGACGCCTGTGAGATATCAAGGTCTTTCAAAGTCACTTCTGGTGTGCCGATAATAACTTAACCCGTACATGATATTTACTGCATTACGATAATATTTGCCCGTTTTCAGTATTTAGGTTATTGAAATGTAATCAGCAAGTATAATTCGTAATTAGTTAGTCATGAATTAGTTTATTCGGCAGACCAACAAGTCGGTTTAATCGTCTGTTTATCATGTAGTTTATAACGTACATTCGGTCTTGAAAATTTTCTTTTCGTCAGTTTATATTGTGGTGTGTACCATGCTGTGATCACCGAAACTTATCTTCTTTGAAGACGCTTAAACCGACTCATTGGTCTGCCAAATAAACGGGTTCATAGCCAACTAATTACGAATTTTACTTGCTTATTACATAAAGTTACATTGTCCTAAGCGTCTATGTGGAAATCATAGGATTTCACAGAGGGGTTAACTTTGTTAATCCAAACATTTCATTTAGGAGAAACGATCGTTATCAAAGTTCATCAATTATTTATTAATTCAAAGATATAGCCACTTAACTATATTCGAAGCGTCAATACGGAATATCAAACCGCCTCACCAAAATTTAGTTCGAGATAAAACTTAATCAATATTTTTCCGCCGCGTAATTGGCACAATCGATAATTAGGGTCTATCTTTCGGCTGGTATTTAGGCGTTTTAGGCACATATTTGGCCGTAGAAATTATCTCATCAGCTTTATATTTCTTTCTATCATTTCTGCCGAGAATTTATGTAAGGTAGAAAATAGGTAGTCGGAGAGGCCACTTCAACGCGGTTCACTTCGGTGAGTTTCGGACTCAATTTTTTCCTAAAAATGAACATGAAAAGTTTTGGTAACAATTGACCAAATGCGATTTAAAAGCTATCAACTACCGCAAAACTTCCGTTAAGGTCGATTCGTGGTAGTACCCTTTATATGTTTTAGATCCTAATCTAATTACTTTAGCCGAGCACGCTTGAATTCACGATCCATCGTGACTGCCGACATGGAAGTATTCAGCTTTTCATGAAGCCTGATTGGGTAAAAGCTAGGGTGGAAAAAACAGTGTCCAAAAGAGTAGTAGAAAAGTTTCTTACGACGGTTTTTAACCCATAATATTATATTTTCACCCTAAGGAAAGTGGACACGTTTACCATGAACGACGTCCTCTTAAACGAAGTTAGTTACGTCCACGATGGATCGAAAACCAAATCAGATCGATGCATTATATTTGTCTCCAATGATCATGGAGCACAAAGGAAAACGTTTTAGCCATTCAACGCGAACGGTTCTTTGAGGGCACTTGGGGTCACATTGATGTGAGTGACTGAACGCGGTTTGTGCCCGATTAAATATTTAAACTAATTCACACAAATAACACAATGGGTTCCTATACAAGTGTTCAAAGTGGCGATGAATGGGTCCTCTCAACTTAGTTATCCCTTATTAAGGGAAAACGGCCTTAGTTCAGTTGAATTGTTTATTACGCAGTTAGTAGAATCAAGGGCATTGCTAAGGATGCCGCGATTGTTTTGACAAAATGGAAAAAAAGACTAGGCCAATATCATACAGCTATTTCGGGCGTTTCAATAAATTATAAATAATGTTAACCCTCTGCAAGTAGTGGATAGATGTGGGCTTTTCGCCACTAAAATGGCTACAGTTTTTGATGCATAATCCCTATTACTTAAAATTTGAAATCAGTAATACAACATTTCTGATTCCAGGCTAACATTCTATATATTCGTAGTTAATGGTATAAGTCGAGTATGACACAAAACCTAACATTGGTGTTCGATTCCAATTGACTCAATCGTATTTTGTTTTCTATTTGAATAGATTCCGATGTTTCTTCGAAGGAGTACATTAATATTTCAACCAATCATGCCAATCGATGACTAATCAAAACACACTACAGCATTAGAGATTATGCTTATTCATAAAGCGTCCTCGCGCAACAATTATTTTAAAACTATATTGAACTAACAAAGGAGTGGCAAATACAGAGAGTAATAATCTAGTCTAGACCAGTTCGATGGTCCGAGCTTGTTACATCAAGAGGTCGTGGGTACGCGATACTAAATGTTTTTCATTTTTTTTTCGGATTTTAGCGTTACGAGGGATAGGTCCATTTTGCGGTATTTCTTGCCCAAGCGCTTCGACGCAAATTTTGCCTAGGGGGTTAAATGATTAAGTAATTACCCACCTCTATATAATCACGCCTTGTCTTATATCGTACATGATGGTAAATATCCCAAAAGAGCACGGCTGGGATACTGACCCGGTCCGTGAGGTGGCGTACGTGTGTAGAAAGATAATAGAAGAAGTCCGAAACTTAAATTTAACTGCCATTTAGCCAAACTATTTCTTTGAAGTGCTAAATACCTCGTTATTAGACTATTAAAATAAGTCTGTCAAAAATCGAAATACCAATAGAGCGGCAATGAGTTAACCTTTAATCGTGCAAAAAAAAAACAGAATGTATGGTTTTGGCAGGAAATTAAAATGACAGAAGAAAAATTTCAAAGGCTGATTAGTGTAAGATACCAGGCTGAACCATCGTCTCAATAAGGATGGAGCAATTAGACTTCGGGATTTTAGTTTTCGACCAGAATTTCGCAGTGTAGTCATTTAAATTTTACTTTTTCCAATAACCTTCCCTCTAAAACATGTAGTTATCATGTTACTCGGCCTGTTAGTTAAATCATTATAGTAGAGTTTTACATTACCAAAAGTGCGTACAATTGATTCTTCTCAAGTTATGGTAATTTTAAAAATGAAATAGGGGTTTGTGGGGGTTAACTGTACGAAGGAGTATATTTTTGGACATTCTGAAAACAGATTCGGAACCGCAAGGAAAAACTCTATCAGGCTAGCTAAGTCTCGTTAACCTCTTAAGTGCAACTTATAGGGGGTGGGATATAAGTTCCATACGATTGGTAGCGTATCGATCAACATACATTTAAAAAAGTTTAGGGGCTGAAAATTAGGCATAAAATTGTTTTTTTCGGGATTTCAACCAGAATCACCGAAATACTAGTAATACAATTGGTTACAATAAACAGAAGCAAACCGCTTCGCTCAATATTGATAAATGTTTCAAAGTGATGAAGAAACATTGGAAATATTGATCAGCGGCAATGATGATGGGGTGCCTCATGTGAGCGTTAACAAAGGCCTTATTTATCTGGATTATATTGACAATTTCCCGACTGGTCAACTCACAGCCAGTCGACTGACCACTGTTGATCCGGATACCGACGATGAGCACATTCTTTATCAGGTTTATGAGGGTCCAGATCATGGGGCACTATTTAATACAAATACCGGAAGTAAGGTCACACAGTTTTCCCAAGCTGATATCAACAGTAAGCGTGGGTGTAAACAACTGCTTGATAAGATTCATGACTAATTGCGATTAATGTAATCAAAGGTCTCCAATCCACCGCGACCTTTTTAGTTCACGCATGTATAATAGAACGAACGGGAAACGAATTATCTAAGATGAATGATAGGTTTATTCGCTTCCCACAGTCAAACAAAAAATAATAAGTAACCCTCTTGTAAAAAGTTGCCAAGCTGTGGTTTTTTGAGCACAAAATGGCCACAATTGTTGATGCTTACACCTCAGAAGTTAGAAATTTTAGTTGGTCATAGAACATTTATCGGTGATTTTAGCGATATAAATTTCAGTGTTTCTCCTGTTGTTTAAATATTACACTTTTCATGACTTTTAATTCCACTTTTTAAGCTGGATTGCAGAATTTTAGCGTAGTTGGTTAATTGCCGTATGCAATTTGAATAATTTGTTTATAGGCCAATCAAAATAGCGCAAATAATATTGACGAATCATCCAAGACTACTGACGTATTACCAACGACTACACCTATTTCACATAAATGTAAATGTCAACAAGTATCGGTCAGAAATAGTAACACGTGTGCGGATTTGGGATATGTTCCATATTTCCTAATATCTATGTTTACACCCCACAAAAGCACATTGAATATGTCCTGAAAGACAAATCGAAGAAATATACTCAGGATCAGTTTAGCTTCAAGGTACGTGACAGCCAGCACGTAGTTGAAGGAAATGTCTTCGATATCCAGTGGTCCGTAATAGAATTCGAAAGGAAGAAGATGACAGTAGCCGAAGACGAAACAGATATAAAGGTCATGATAAAACGCGTAGGCTACCTAAACCACTACGCGATTGTCACATGCAGGTACATATCAGACGAACAACAAGTTCAATTTGAACCAGGTGAAAATATTAAACCGTGTGTTGTCCCAATCAATTCGGACGATGCTTTCCAGGGTGAACGTGAAATAAGGCTGGAATTAGCTAGGGTATCAACGCATCCTAAAACCTTTGATACTTTTCATTAATTTTTCGATATAATTTAAACCGCTATTTTAAACCTCTGTAACAGTTTAGCCTGTGCGGTTTTTTTCGTTTCAAAATATCTTTTTTGGTTGTCATTTTTATAGGCCGTTCCCACAGGTGGCAAAACATTTTACCGTTTATCCCGAAACGCTTTAATATTTTTAGCATTATATAGCTAAGGGTTCAATCTTTCTATATTGGGAGATTAGTTGTCTAGCAGCGTCGCATTAGTGGAAAATATAATCGTCCGTTTCTCTCTAAGCGCACGGTATCTATGCTCTCCCTGAATTCTTTGCTTCATAAAATGTGTTCCATGAGGAAAACATTTATTGTATTTGTTTTCCACAGCTGCAGAGATGCACGATCTAAGTGTAGACGAAATTTTAACTTAGAGAAATCACTGTAATAACTATACAATTACTGATAAATCACTTCATGAATTGCATGACAATTACATTTTCCACAAACGCGACTCTGCTACAAGACTAATCTCCAAATTAAATGGATATGTTGAAAGATTAAACCGTTAGCTAAAGAGGTACATGCTGAAACGTATAAGACATCTAATTTTGTTCGAAGAGAAAGAAATATAGAAAAATAAAGTTTTTGGTGTATTAAACTACTGGCGCTTTTGCGCCAGCAACGCTAAAAATGGCATTTTACGGATACTTAGACACATGCTATCCCCAATTTGACCCCTCCGACC
>SCLF01181659.1:0-10053 GCA_004367975.1 Mesochordaeus erythrocephalus
TTCACGATCAAAGTTTTACATTACCAAAAGTGCGTACAATTGATTCTTATCAAGTTATGGTAATTTTAAAAAGTGAAATATTTTTAACATTTTTGGTTCAACTTATAGGGGCCGCTTTTGACAGATGTGTCCTAGTTAGAATGTATTAAAATTAACTTCTGTTATTTTTTAATTAAAAGAAAAAATCATAGATCGAGTTGTAATTATCATTAATAATTATAAAACAAAAATTAAGTCTCAACAAGTAAAGTAAGCTATTACTTTCGGTACAAATATTTTTCCACAATATAGTCCATAACGTGGGTCTACAAATTAGCTAAATTTGACTTGTAGCTATATTTGTATTAACAGTTCATATATCATTCCACTTAAAAGCAGATAGAAAGTAACTACTATAGTGTACTAGGATACGGTTTAATTAATTAATTTTAACCTCTAGCTATGAATAGATGAGTTAGTCTAGGAAAAGTACTTCTGGCGATACGGATTTATTATTATCATCAGGGTTGAAAACTGATGGATCATCAAGGCCCCGTCTCTATTTCCAATTTACCATCCCATTTTAGAATTTTAATCCCAATCCTGCGGGATTGACAAATCCAAACAATCTCCACAAAACCCCCACAAACAAAAATTAATGTATATTTTAATAAAATCAAAGCGAAACGGTTTCAGTTTGAATGATCATAACATCGATTGATATTTCCGACACCCTATACGATTATCAAATTTCAAGCTCCACTGTAAATTTTATATATACACATTTTTACAACGACATTTTGTATTATTATTCTGTATAGTTTATATTATAAACTTTATAAAGTAATAACTGGTTTACAATGTGTTAAATGTGATTCCCAAATCGGACTTATTATCAATATTTTGTAACCGTCAAAATTAGTTTTGGTTTTCTTTAATTAGTTCTATAATGATTATTGATAGTAGGTTTTGACCGAAATGTTCTGATGTTTCGTTTCTTCAGTTCATTTCCGGCCAATTCCCGGTGAAAGGTTATCCTAAAATGTACGCAAGAAAATTCTATGCCGAAAAGCGAACCGATGTTCCGCTAACTAGGATACAGCTGTATTAATGCGTAAAAATGAGTAAAATATGAGTTATTTCTTAAATATCTCGTGCTACTTAAATTTGAAGCAACAATTGGGATTCTGGAAATTTCCGTTTTGCCAACTTCCGCGATCTAGAACGGAAACGCTAAATATCGAATTCCCACACATAGTCAACTGTACCAATAATCAACCTGTAAGTAATCCAATTACATTAAATAAAACATTGCCGAATAATCTCAAAAATTCCCTATGGTGATGAGATCAAACATGATATATCATGGTATTCGAATATCCTGTGATAGTTAGGACGAATATCAAACAAGGGATGTTACTATTCGATCACACGCGAGTTCGTTTTTTAATCGTGGTTCAGACCTGTTAAACCGAATCTTATTCCAGTACATCAATTTTAATATTATAGAGAAAATTAAAGAATAATAGAAAACAAGTATTATTAAAAACGGCCGTAATAATATTTTTATTTGTATACATATATATTATATCAAATAATAATTTATTAACAAATTGTTCTTTCGTGCTTCAAGACAACCTTTAAAAAGACACTCAATTTTGGGCTGTTTTACTACCAGAATAAAATTTAGTGAGAAATAAAGAATACAATTTATCGACGACTGGTATATGAAATAACATTGTGTTAGTCGCAACATATCAATACCTGGTAGTCTAGTGTTTTTACTTACACTCAAACCATATCCTATTACTCTTTTCTCCTCAACCCCCATTCTCTGTTTCTTCCTATGTCTCGCGCCCATGAATTAAATTACGTTACGGGTATTTTAGCGCGCTAATAACGGATATATAATATCGAGCTAGTGACTTCGGTATAATTTTTATTAAGAGCTTTAATGGGTATTTAGTAAATGCTTGGTATTTTCGGTCGAGTGGTTGGATAGAGAAATAAAAACATTAGTGAACACAATGCATATTTAAGAAATTTGTGACGAGAAAATGCCAGCCAAGCGAAAACTAAAAGGCATATCACAATTATTTTGCGGTTGCTTTCGCCCGGGTGAGACTATCGATCGAAAATACGATATTGCTGATCCTGCGCCACTCGAAAGAAGCACACACATAGCGGAAATGCTAGGACAGCGTTGAATATTGAGCTGTTTATACAATATATTACTCAGTATGGGTAGTAATCCGTAGCAGAATATATTGACAAAAATATACCGTCAAAATACTTTTAAATACAAAACATTTTGACGCTTTCATTTTTTACAGTATATGGTTACCAAAATTTGATCACTCCATAATAACTTCGAGGATTCAGCTCTTTATAAGGAAATAATACTACCACCGATGGAATGCCTCCTGAATCGGAGATCACCAAACAATTCATTGAAGTCGTCAAAGAACTTGAATTGTCGGTGGAACGTCAGGTGACACTGTTCGCTTTGCCGATTGAAAAAAAATGGCAAATGATTTGCGCTAAACGCACCGACAATGAGGGCAGCAAGGGTGCTACTGATTTTCCGGACTACTACATAGATTCGATAAAAAGGTAATTTGTTTTCCTCGTTGATATCAGCGAATTATCGAAATAGTTTCTGCTACAACAGAGATATGCTTGACCTCGACAACATTGAATCGGAAGAGTACTCGAGGAGGTTAAAAATACTCGATGGGCTTAAGTCTGCATTACGTACTCAGTCGTTATCTTTTGTTGAAAGATTTATAGAACTTGATGGATTAACGAGTCTGCTCGAATTTCTGGTATCAATGAATACAGGAATGGTTGAAATTATTTCACTAGTTACTAATTTAGGTACAAACATTAGGAATAGAACACATTCTTATAATTGGATACTGTTTTAGAACTTCGTTTACCTATAATTATGCTGTTAATTTATTTTAAACTCGTTCCGTCTTTTAATCATTCTATAGAATTCACCTTTAAAGGGTTAAATTTCACTGCAGTTATCAACCTAATCTAAGATATGAAAGAATCTCGTATTCACACATCTGTGATTGGCTGCATAAAAGCTCTGATGAATAATCAGTCCGGACGTGCACACGTAATCGAGCATACAGACGCCATTGGAACAATAACTTTATCCCTGTCCGTAGAAAACGTGAAAACAAAGCTAGCGGTACTTGAAATAGTCGGTCCCCTATGCTTGGTTCCTGGTGGTCACAAACGTGTACTGACAGCATTGACCTCATTTGCTACATTTGCTGGGGAGCGAACTAGATTCCAAGCCAGTGTTAAAAAAGACAATTGATGAATATAAAATGGTAAAATTTGCTTGACATACCATTGGAATTTATGGCAGATTTATATGACTCATAAGGTGACCAAATTTAAGTATATTCAATTATAGGTTCAAGGTAGTTATTAAAATCGGTCATTTTCTAGCATGAATAAAGTCAATAGAGCCATGCTATAGTGATTAGGAATCATGAACTGCTGCAGACCGATGTTTGTCATGCTTAACATGCGACGACTTATCGTACCATCATGGACTGCTTTAAGTCATGTGATCTCGTATTGTCTTCGAATTAAAGCAGTTCATGATCACGTAATCACTTTGTTAACGCTCTAACGACTCAGTAAAATTCAATTATTCGGAAATATTAACAAGACCCATTTTCAAAAATAGTTTTTTAAATGTAGGCACAATTTGACCACCGCAGTGTTACCCTCACCACATGTACATTGTTCACACAGTTCGATTAATTTAGGTTTTTGGTTGATTTACAAGATGCGGTAAAATAGGGTTAATACTTTAAAAATATTTATTACATTGTTGTGGCTAGAAAATTATAGATTTACCGACAAGTAAATAAATTGTAGTCGTCACGAGTATATAGTAATATAATGATATAAGAGTTAAAGGGATAGGTGAAACTATGGCTTGAAGTCTATTGTCCGACGTGTAAAACACATTTTAGAAAGCAAAGAAGAGCGCGAATAGACGCCGTGCGCTTAGCGAGAAACGGGACAATTAGATTGTCCACAAATGCGACGCCGCTAGAAGACTCATCCAAATGATATAGATATATGGAAAGACTGAATACTTGGCTATCTAACGCTAAACATTTCATTAATAAATACTAAGGCGTTCTCGAAACAAATGCGAAAATGTTGTACAACCCGTAGAGAAAGAAATAGAAAGCATTCAGTTTTTGGGTTATTACACTACCTAAGTTCAAAATTATTCTTTTTCATGAATTCGGTAGATATGCAATTCGGACTAGATATGCAAGGTAAGTATAAAAGATTGAGTTAACATGAACATATTTGTAATCGGTTTTATTTATTTATTAGTGTGCATCAATGTTGGTATATAACTAAGTCATATTTAGATTTATATGTTATATTGTTGTTTAGGTTAATTTAGGTTCATATTTTGGTGTTTATATTGTAATGTTTCATTAACGTTTTTACATTCATCGCCTGTAGCTTTGATCTAAGGGTGAGTTCTAGGTTATTATTAACTACTGCCCAAAACGAAGTTCGAGGCGCTGCGGGATTTACGAAGACCAGGATTGTGATTTTAGATATCCGAAATCCGAAAAATAAATTTGAAAACAAGGTTATTGAAAAAACATTAACGAATGCGCAGGTTAGGATAACTCGTTATTCGGACTTCATCTGCAGGCGAATTTAAACGGCGGAAAAATTCTCGACCTAGTCCAACGTCTGAGGAATCTCGCTATATTATTGCCGAGTACTTTCAAAGTACTATAATACATTGTTATTGTCCGCGGTCCCGAGGATATGGACACCGGGGAATCAGCGGAACTATTAAACGCAAAGCGTAGCATTTGTCGAAGAAAATATGAATGCTGTGGAAACATACATGGTAAATGATGTGGTTGGTGAACTACAACGTTTATATGTTTCAGTTATTTCAATGGGCGGTACGTTAAGCAGGAGACCATGAATGAACAATTCGAGAAGCAATATCGTGAGCTGGATATTACCATGCGTATTATGGGAATACAGTATACAAACAGTAGCACCAATCCCGACGACGGGAATAATCATGATATAAGGTATAATAATAATTGGAACCCTCGGGGAAGCAAACGTAACAATTAATAAAAAAGAACGGAACGATGCTGCAATTAAGGTCTGCTTGGACACAATCAGAGAGGATTTAGAGATAATGTGTGAATTACAACGTTTATCAGATTCGGTTAGAAAGATGTGCAATGAGCAGAAGAAGTACCCCATATACCCCTGTTCCTAATGTTCAAATGGTTGCACAATTCGGAGACAACTACGGGAGTTGAATGAGAACATCAGTGTTATGAAAATAAAACGATTGAGCGTACAAAATTCGCGGGGATATTGCATCAACAAAATAAACGAATAGAGGGTAGAGCAGTGATTCTCCTTTCTGTGCCGACTGTGGGAAAAATTGATTAACTGTGCAACTATATTTGATAAATACGTCCGACTCTTAGCCGACAAAACGAGAGATTTCGAGCAGTCAACCGAACAGAAGTCGAAGTTTATGGTTCAACATCAACAGAGATTGATTAAAAAACCGTAGCCCGATCGCTGCGTTGTTTATGTTTTCAATGACAGTCACACGCCCGTTTGGGGATCAGCGAACTACTTCGATATGGGCGATTCAAAATCGATTCGAACAATCGGAACATGTGGATTCGCAATCACATCGCTGAAATGTCGTAATCACGCCGCAGATCATTACAAAAGGTTCAACGTCAACCAAATTTCTCCAATGTCGTATTCTCCAAGTCAGCGAAGGGAATACGAAATAGTGCAAAGGAAAATGTCAAGCTTAACGATGACAATTGTACAATGCAACTTGAACTGTCAAACTGCCGAGTTAAGCTGTGTAAGCTTTGGACCGACTTCCTCCCTACCTATGGAGAGAATGAGCGAATGCTATTGTAGGCTAAGCAAGTTTATTTTATTATAAAAATATGGATATATATATGGATGTAAACACTTGTGGCTCGAGTAACGATATAAGGATATATAACGCCTACAGCTAGACGGCAATCGACGAGAAATATCACGGAAATCGCATAAACGAATACGACGAGATAAATAAGATACAACTAAGGGTAGAAGCTGAAAACGGGAAATTGATAAGCGAAAGGGAGGACCTACTGAGAAATTTCATGAATCAAGATGAGCTGCCACTATTGCCCGACCAAACGTTAAAGGGAAACAATGAGCTGTTGGAGGAACTGAGAAACATGGTAATATAATACAAAAAATGCAAAATGAAAACTGCAAGCTTGCCGATGACACTCGTACGATGTAGCCGAATCACAGTTTTATGATGCAGAAATGTTGTGTGATTCTAAAAGCAGCCAATGTCTAAAACAATACGGTGATATAAATCGGGAGCTAAAGGTAGAATCTGGAAAGCGGAAATTGAGGTCCCTCCTTTTGCAGATATCCCGAGACCGAGATTACCGGATTTTCAAATACCTTCAACTTCAATTACCTCAGCTGTAAGATTTCATTTCATTTCAAATTATAACTATAGTTAGCCCTTGTAAAACTGTTCTGGTTGGAATAAATAACTATCTTAGCTAGTGCACAACATTTTGTATTGAATATACAAAGCAATGTCGATATTTTGCACTCTAAAATATTGGTTGTCTTATTTTTCTCCGTAAATATAAAATATTTCCTCTCAAGACTGCACATGTTGCTTTGGAACTAACCAGATATATTAACGATAACTTGCTAGGCTAACCGAAAGAGAGATGTCGAAAGGGACAAGGAGTGAGGGATAATACGTATGTAATAGAAATTCCCTGTCAAATAATTGCTATGGTAGGTACACTGTCTTTCTGGGCTTTCTAGACGTATTTTTTTACTGAGAAAATCGCATTTCACTGGAATTACGCGTGTATAACTGTTATATTCTGAGTTCTCATACTTTATCGGAAAGAAATATTAATAGGATTGTAACAGAGTTAAATTGCATCATAGCCTAGCTTTCCTCGTTTAAAATTTCAACGGAAAATATTGTTAAGTTTTGGCTTGAGATGGAAAAAAGAACGGTGAATGTGTGTGTTGACATTATGTGAAGACAAGCGGAAAGTATGTTATTATACAAACGGAGACCAGCTGTTGAGAATCAAGCCTATTGTGTATTTTTACACAGTGCTGATGTTACACCATGCTGATACTTCCTATCTCTGTCAGGTTTATGCGGGTGTTCTCACATACTGAGTTGTAATAGCCCATGTCCCGAACAGTAGTTTCAGTAGCACCATCTTTATTTTTGAACTATTGATTGTTCCTTATTCATCCACAGATTTTCTGCAAAGAGTCTGAACAATGGAGCAAAGACATTTTCCAGCAGCTCTTCCCCCGCATTATTACCGTATTTCTAGCTTTCTGCAACGAAAACGTTGTAGAAATAAATTATATATTTTATAATTATTTTTATTAAATATTATAAGAGTTAACTAAGAAAACATTCTACTAGGAGTTTATATTTCTTCTCACATTTGATTTTACTTTCTTCCGCATCGTCTTCATTGAATAGAGCAAAATCACATTTTTCCGGTATATCGCCCACACTTTCCAGCGATTTTCATTCTTTCGATTTTTGCTTTCAGTCTTTTTCCTTCTTTTGTTATTATTACTAGCGCACGATTATTCCTCTTTCCGTTTATGATTTAGACTCTTCCAGCGGAATTTCTCCTGTAGTTTTTCTAGGTTTGCTATGCTTCATTTTTTACTTTCTGTTTTCATCTACGATATTCTTAAATTTTTGGTTGTTGCCGGAAATAACTGTTACCGTTTTACCCATTCCAGGAGCCCGCTGGTATCCATGATTGATATCTATTCGCTTCGTCGATATGCACTTTTCATTTTTCGTGAAAACGGATATTTTCTGTCCCTATTTATGACCGAGTTTGTAAAATTAGGATTCACACTGTCATTCTTTTTCCAGTGTACTATATTTCTACGCATCGAAAAGATGGTGATATATAGGCTATATAAGGTTTCCTTTTATAATTTTTTAACGCGTGCACTCAAGTCGATCTTTTTGTACTTATGTTAGCTCTTTCGTCAATATATGGAAATATCACATAGGGTATTTCCGATCTGTTAGTATGTGCTGCTATATCAGGACTGTGCGGTTTTTCTAGTCTTAAGGCCGTGACTTTATAATGGCTACTTGTTTCTGATTTATTTCCTTTGGCGAGCATATTAGGGCATGTAGGTCTCTTAGTGCTCTGTTAACAGTTCCAAATTTCTATTTTCTTTGATTCAATTGTACAATGATTTCCTTCATGTTCATTTTAATGAAGTTAAACGCCGTCAATGTCTTGTAAATGGATTCCATATGAACTCCGTTTCAGTGCTTGCTTTTTACACTATGGTCAGATATAACTAGTTTTTCGTCATTTAGTAAGATTTTTGTCCAGCGTGTAATTTGCTTTTTTTATTTCTCGAGTCATATTGCATCACGCAAATGTCCGCATTTGAGGAGAAACTATATATTAGTTCCTCTGGTTAACAAAATCTTGTCACTTCCGTCTTTAATTAATCACTTCAAATTTATAGGCCTTGGGTCATTTATATTTGTACCATAGTATATGAAAAACACAGATGATTTGATTTTCCGCCGTCTTCGATCGGGCGCGTTTCCGGGAAGAACACCGACGGTTCTGGTGGTTATTGTGTGAAGCTTTTTTATTTCTGTGATTTGTTTCCAAATCTGTGACTGGTCTTCGTTCAAGATTTGACCCGTCCGTTAACATTGCTATTTTTTATATATTTGGTGGTTAATGCGTCCGAAAGATATGACGGTATTATTTTATTATCCCATTTAATGTTTTCCATTTATTAAATTTCCATCTGAAATTTAGTGTTGCTAGGCTTTTTGCTAGTTGTAAGTTGTCTTTTAATTTCATTTTGTCGACAGTCAGTTTTACTTGGATACCACTTCTTCTTACTCACTCATCTATTTGTACTAAACGTCCTATTTTATTTTCCTGACTGGCATTTTTGTCGTGCATAAAATCGTCATCCAAGAAAGCACATGGACACGCTTCTATATCTGTTCTTTTGAATAACTTAATTTGCTGAATTGAATTCACTATATTTATGTTATCCGTGGTGTTATTCCTACTGAATAACTCCATATTTGGCACCACCCGTAGTCCAAATCATTTACTTTTTGTTGAGAGTCAAAACGGTTTCTCCAAGCAAAAATCACGAAGAAATAATCTCCGGTTTATGAAGTCTAGTGGTCTCAATTTCACATCTTCATTTAATGCTGGTATATGTTCCGTATTTTCTGCACCATTTTGAATGATCATCATAAAGTAGTTATATGCTACATCTTATAGTATTTTCAACGAATTCGAGCTTACACTCTGTATCATGTTTTATCATTTCTCCGCTCTTAAGACTTTCAGTTGCTTGACAAGACGCATCAATTCTGCGCCATGTTTAATCAATTTCTGTTATTTAACATAACACAAGCTTTCTTCGTCATGTTCTATAATTTTTGCATGATTTCTGAGTCATGCTCTTTTAATAATATACGATTTTTTGTTATTTAATCATGTTTTCCAAACCAAAATAATATATGTTTATGATTTACACTCCTTTATGATCTTTTTTTACTTTAACTGTTCCTATTTTTCCAGATTTAAAGGCATAATTTTGAGTCTAATAAAATTAATCAAAATCTGCAGCAATCCGCTTTTTGCTACATTCTTAAGTAAAATAACGATGTACATCCTTATAGAAGGACCTTTTCTTATTATTTTTTGATCATATGAGTCGGTAAATATCCTGCTGCCTTCTTGTCAGACTGAGTTTTTTAACATAAGAAATTTCCTATTTTATAAGGACAAATGATCGTGAAATTCTTTTGGTTCTAAAGATTATCCCAATATAATGATGCAGTTTTTCCATATACGATTATTATATTTCTTCCCCATGATTCTAGTAAACTTAGGTCATGATTTTACCAAGACTGACTCTCTCCCACATATGCGT
>SCLF01181771.1:0-10052 GCA_004367975.1 Mesochordaeus erythrocephalus
ATTTGCTCGTTCGTCCGGTCGTTGGTGCCTTTTGTTGGTTGGGTTCTGAAGATACGCGTGGTCGTTAGTTTTTGGAATATGTCCGAAATTTACATGCTACACTGTTGCTTTACCTTCTCCGTTTATGGGGCATGTGCCGTCTGTGACCCGGTGTCACGGTCATATTTACTCGCCACACTCTATGCACTAGTTCTTTCATGTATCAGTTATGAAACTCCACATATAACAATTTTCTTCATTTAGCATTTCCTGCTCGACGCCAGCCAAACCACTTTGGTATCTGCGTTGCGTCGCTTAGCCTTGATATACGTCTTAATATTTATATATATATATATATGTATATATTCGCCTCCCAAAACACAACTCTCGAGATATTTGCGAAAGAAGAGCGTTTTGGACGTTTGTCCCTTCACGGCATCATCGGTTAACCAGTAGAGACCCCCCAGGGAACCTTGTCCCTTAACACCACAAAAAACGCTCTGCTCTCACAGATATCTGGAGAACCAATGGATGGATCTGCTTCAAATGTTAACACATTGTCGGGATTTCAAATACCCTTCATAAAACAATAGTGCCGATGAAAAACGTTCAGTGTAACTTATTTGGTAGACCAAAAGCTTTTTCGAGCTTTTTGTGAATATTGAAGAAACTTGAAAATTTTAACTGCCATTATCTCAGCGGTCGGACCTCTATTTCAATCCAAATTGTGTCAGTCTTTTGCCTTTGTATCATTCTCGTTACAGACAAAACATGGCGGCCTTATCATCCACACAACATTTGTTATTGAGTATACACTGATGCAGTGTCGGTTTTTGTTTGAAGAAATCAAACGGTTTACTAATTACAGCACTAAGATCTTAGTAAGATCTTAGAAAAATAATAAATTAAAAGGGAGCTTGTACCGTCAAAACTCTTATAAGAGAAAACTCTCCAACGGTTTTCCAATTATAACTCCAAGTCTTTTAACCTCAATAACTCAGATTCATTTTATTAATGTTTTTTGGCTATTCTTGTTCCCATACAAAAAAGGTACGTTCTTATAATGGATTTTAGTATTTATTTATTGAATTTAAGATGTAGCTGTGTCTAAATTAGAGAGAGATCCTGCTAGGAAGAGAGCGATCAGATTTTTTACAAAGCACACAGTTATGCTGACCTCTGGAAACATTACGTTTGCGTGACCTGCAATAGAAAGCATTCTATGACGCAGGCCTGTAAAAACAACCCCTCCCATCACTATTTCAGGGAGCAACTGATCGGCTAACGAGACTTAGTGGGTCTCATAAAGTTTTCCTTGCGGCTCAGAATCTGTTCCCAGACTATCCGAAATTATACGCGTCGTACAGTTAAAAATTCTGTTATTAAGGCATATTTTTAGGCATATTATTTGATTGAGAAAATATTATTCGCATGAAATTTCGCGTTCTAACCCTTGCATTATGGGCCTGTTTGTAAACAAATAGATAACAATTAATTACAAAAAAATGCAAATAATATACGTCTGTTATTAAGCTAGGTACCATGACATTTTTGGACTTCTAGCTGTATATTTGACCGAGAAATTATTATTTGAATGAAATTTCCCGTGATTTTGACATTTTGACACCGTTAAATAGCCAGATAGCATAGCCTCCCTCGTTCAAATTTTCAACGGAAAATATTGCTCCGTTTTGAATTGAGGTCTCCACAGGATATTTCGATCGGGGTCTCCACTGGTTAAGCGACATAATTTGAGTATGCATGCGAAGAAGTTAACCGGAAACATAATTTGTGAAAGAATAACCGGAGCTGGTTATATGTTCGAACAACAATCTTGACTGGTGGTTTCAGATGTCATTCAAATTATCATCCAGTATTATTCAAAGATAACATTCAGAGTTATTTAATGTATAGTTTATGGTTGTTTATGGTTCTGGAAGCGCAAAGTTTAAAATACAGTTCACTAATATTATAACGAGTTCAATTTCTCAGCTGCTTGGATTTTCAGTTGCTTGCAGTCATTAACAGAGACGTGTATAAATACACAGAAACCATTTTACGAAACCGTAAATTGATTCATTTTGGAATAATTAGTAAATTAAATAGATATTAATATGTCCATTAATAATTATTTAATAGAAATAAATAGAATGTATCAATTAGTGGTCAACAAGTCCGCGCAATAATATATGATAGTTTCCATTTGTTTCGTCTTTCGCGTTTTACTCGATTAGAGTTACTCGATTTTAGATCGGAAGTACCGCCGGAAGTGCTACTCTATAACCATAAATTGATATTTTGGAGTTGGGAGTCACATGGTGTTTTTGCGCAGCCTTACTAGAAAAATGTCTTCGAAAAAACAAGTACCTTATGGTACTTAACAAATCACACGTGGAAGAGCTCCACGTTCTTAATATGTACTACGGCTGTGCCTCAAATATAAGCACGCTGATAACCATTTCCCCATAAGATTCTCTTGTCCAGGGGAAATTTTCTAATCGGGAATCACACAAAAATGTTGCCAGAGAAGATCGTTTGTAAAAAGTATCGTCAAAAAATTCAGTACCTAAAGGTCTTTTGGAAATTACACAATAAAGAAATTCAAATTTTACCGTCTAAGACGTCTGTATTCTGGATAACAGTACTTCCACGTAGAATTGTATTGCAATATATGTTATAATAGGTACATACTTGGACAGGAAATGGACCTAAAAACAAAAAAGACCATGTGGAAATGGGCAATACTAAACTTTCCGTTGACATATTATTCGAGATATTTGTCGGGCCAAGAAAAATATAGTCCTTTTCGGGAGACGTGCTCGCTCGGAAAGTTGACTTAATCGTTTGCGAAATACATAAGGGTAATTGTGATTTATTCTGCTTCAAATTTACTAGTTTTAATATTTCCGTTTGACGTTGATTCTCAGAATAACAGTAAAACTGCATGATATCAACAATTTACTCCCTCTTTAGGTGGTTTTTTGCAGTTTTTCCTTTTACTTGCTGGCGGCTCACTGTAGTCTGCTTCCGGGTGCCGGCTGTCTGGTCATGTTGCCATATCGGGTAAATTCGGTCCGTCTGTAAATGTTGTCTCCGCTTGTCTGTAATTCGGTTTCCTTTCGGATAATCACTTTTATCTGCTTGTCTATAATTTGGCATCTTCAATAAGTGCTTTTATCTGCTGGTCTGCGGTTCCTTTCTTCGATAATTGCTTTTATATGCTTGTCTGTAGTTTGTTTGTTCGCTAATTGCGTTTATCTGCCTGCTTTTAGTTCGTTTCATCGATAATTGCTTTTATCTGCTTGAATGTACTAGTTTCTTGATAATTGCTTTTATCTGCTTGTCTATAGTAAGTTTTTTCGACAATTGTTCGACAACTGCTTGTCTGTGGTTCGTTTCTTCGATAATTACTTATATCTGCTGGTTTGATCTTCAGTTTCTTGATAACTGCGTTTATCTGCTTGTACGTAGTAAGTTTCGTCGATAATTGCTTTTAGCTGCTTTTCTGTATTTCATTTCGTCGACAATTACTTTTATCTGGTTGTCTGTATTTCAGTTTCTTGATAATTTTATCCAATGAATTGAATGTTGGAGAAGTAGTGTTGATGAAGAAAAAATATTATTCTTCGTTCTTTCTATTTTTTGTGTGTATATCTATGTATATTTAAGGAAATAAGGAGTTAACTGCTTCTTTATAAAGGAGTGTTTTCGGGGCGGTTTTAGTGGAACCGCTATCTGGATCGTTTCTTGACGTCTTCGACGCCTTTCTGTGCATTTTGCAATGCTTACTAATATGACTCGCCTACATAGTATTATGACGAGAATGCTGCAGCTGATTAGAAGTATTAAGCCGGTAACCGTTTTCGTTTGTCTGTAAACCTTTTCTGAGAAATTTCCACTCTGAGAAATTTCCACTATTTTAATGATGGCCTCGGTCCTCTTTACTGGATACATTTCCAGTTTCCACGCGTCAACTGTGTTGTACGGTTATTGGAATGATGACCTCGGTCAGTGTTGTGAAATATGCTAAAATATCATTTTAGTGCTAAAATATCGGTTTTAGTGGAACCGATATCTGGATCGTTTCTTGACGTCTTCGACGCCTATCTGCGCATTTTGCAATGCTTACTAATATGAATCGCCTGCATAGTATTATGACGAGAATGCTGCAGCTGATTAGAAGTATTACGCCGGTAACCGTTTTCGTTTGTCTGTAAACCTTTTCTGAGAAATTTCCACTCCGAGAAATTTCCACTATTGGAATGATGGCTTCGGTCAGTGTTGTGAAATATGCTAAAATATCATAATTGAAGAATGTATCATACTTGACAGTCATAGTTGTGCTATTTGACTCGCTACATAGCTGCAAAAATATGTGTTTGGCGGTGTGGAACAATCGGATTCGCAATGATATATGGTATGCTGTCTAACTTTATACTGTGGTAGATGGTTTCGATTGATCGTCTTTTCTTCTTCGTTAGCAGTCTTTTACAATGTCTATTTCAGTTCGTCCAAGTCTTGATCATCGGGCGTTGATCATCGGGGGAATCGTAAATAGTAGGTGTGACTTATAAACATTATCTGTGGGTATTTTCATCCACAGTATTATTGATATTGATATTTCGTCTATTGTGGGATGAGAGTTACGTTGCTCGCATGTAAATAATGCTCTTGCCGCATGGTAACCGATCGAAGTATCGGTTATTGACGAACATAGGTTTTGAAACATTGTGGTCGAAATGACCATTGGTAGTTCACCTCGAATACAGCCATTCAATATTGTCTCAGTCTTGAGTTCTAGAATGTCTGGCAGGTTTGTTAAGTGATTCATGAGAAGTTACCGTGCAAATTGGTGTTACCAACTGGTTTATTTCGTTCTTATCCGCGTTGAGCCGAAATATGGTTTTGGTATTATTTTGCAGCGCTGCTCTGAGTTGAGGAATATCAATAGCTTCAATGTTTGTTACATCTATTACCCGTTCATCCATATAGCTACTTGATAATGGTATCAGGTGGTATAGTTTCAATCAATTTATCCACTGCTGATGGCGTTATCGCTGTAAGTAAATTTATAGGATATACTGTACTATCCAGGCCTCATTCCTTACTTGGCCTAATGCTTAATAAACTTTCTTCGGAAGTTTTACCAAATGTTAGTACTCTGCTATCATCATCCATGTTGTAACGACCTAATAACATCATATCTGAATGTTGATATGAAAAGTAAATGACAAAATGCTGGTAGTCGTCGTGAAATTTCAATTTGGCCAATTGTAGAACGTAATACATAGTAGACAGAATGTTATCAATGCCATATAGAGGCTTTTTAATTCTCGGTTATATATGGACCATAATGGCTCAGAGTTCGTTAAGCTTTGTGAATGAAACGCTATGATCTTATTGTGATCCTGATCAAGGACAGATCATAAACCATTGAGTGACGCGTCGCTCATAATTGTATAGGGTTTAGAATTATCAGGTTTATTCAGTAAGACTTGTCCTCCTAGTTCCTTTTTTAAATACTTTTAAAATCATTGTTCAATTCATCTGTCGATTTAAAACTTGCGGATTTAGAAGTTAATTTTTAAACATGTTTTGCTAAGGCCGCACAATTGGGTATGTGACTCCGATAGTAGTTAAATGATGCTAAATTCATAGCAACATTCGTTTCGTAGATGGAGCTGGTAGTTCTATTAATGCTTTAATACGTTGGTCTAGTGGGTATGTCTTGATAGAAGCTTCTTGCTGCTATGCAGTTTATCGTAGATCTGTCCTACGATCGGAGTCGTAGTTTGTTCGTGTTGATTCGGATAAAAAAGTACATATATTAATTCTTTCACCGATTTGCATTTTAAATTACGTAAAAATGTTTAGGTGAGATGTGTGTGTATATATGCATGTTCGATTTTACATTTGAAGGATTGATTTCTTCTGCGTGCATATTCTTTGGAATGAATTAAATTCTGTTAATTGCTGCAATAAATATTTCATTTAATTGAATGAAAAAAAATACAATATATATGATCACAAATGATGTATCCCACTGATATACCACACCATTTCGGACAAATTATAAGCTTGTATGCTTCTAATAATCATATCACCGACAAAAATATTTTATAATTCACAAGAAGCTAATATCCTTAGTCATATATATGATAAGCATGTAAGGCTCAACAGCGTGGAAAACAAACCACAACCTGTGAACATTATGAGAAGAAAAAAATTTGACGGAAGGGCACGCCTACAAAAGTACGCGTTTCAGGGTTAAACTTCACTTACGCTAAGTAGATATAACTGATATATATATTTAACTGAACCTTACAGCAATATTGTGTTTAATATCTCGGAAAACTAAGTCAATGCTTTTTAAGCTCATATTGGGAAATCCATAAATATTTCGAGTAATTCTTAACTACACTTTGACTACACTTTAACACTAGTGTAAAAACGGCCCATGCAACAATGATATAATTCTGGAGATGGAAAATACTTGATTTTTTGTTGGTCTAAATGGTCATTAAGTTTGCCTACGGATTATTTCTTTAAAGGTTACCTGGTAGATATATCTAGACATAGAATACAAAATGTCATATTTGGCAGTGGTTTTCTACTGAAAACAACTTTTATCTGACTTACTTACGGTTTTCTCGTATGGTAAAACGAGGGGTCCGTCAAAGTTGTCAACGTCAGTCATCATTAATTTATTGTAAAATGGTACGAAACATGTATGTGATATTAATTACTGGCGTGTTTCGGATGAAGGTGGGTTGAAGGCGGGTTCAAAACAACAGTCTCGAGATGTTTACTCACATTTATAAGATTTGCTGCAGTCTGTAAGTGCACCAACCACGCTGATAGGATATCAATTTCTCACTATTTGTTGATGAAGGAAAAATGTTATTCTTCGTTCTTTCTATTTTTTGTGTGTATATCTGTATATTTAAGGAAATAAGGAGTTAACTGCTTCTTAATAAAGGAGTGTTTTTCGGGGCGGTTTTAGTGGAACCGCTATCTGGATCGTTTCTTGACGTCTTCGATGCCTATCTGCGCATTTTGCAATGCTTACTAATATGAATCGCCTGCATAGTATTATGACGAGAATGCTGCAGCTGAATTAGAAGTATTAAGCCGGTAACCGTTTTCGTTTGTCTGTAAACCTTGTCTGAGAAATTTCCACTCAAAGACTGTGAGAAGGCCTGCTTCTATATCATCTTTACTGGATACCTTTCCGGTTTCCACACGTGATACGTGTTGTACGGTTATTGGAATGATCCGTGGACAAGCCGTGGACGTGGAAATTTTACAAAGTAAGAAATGAGTATTGCAAGTATAAAGAGTCTATTTTCTGATAAACACAATTTTTTTAGCGGAGCGTAAATTTAAGCGAAAATTAAAAATCGTAATTTGTTTTGAAAAAAAGGGATGAAAAAAATGTTTTTATGGAAAAAGGTAAAAGGGTCATAAAAAGGGAAAACAAAAGATTTTGGGCTCACAGTAAAAATACAGTTGTCTAATAAAACAATTCGAAATCTGGTTTTAGAACAAGTAGCCAAGAAAACATTTTTTTTGGAAGGTTCACACAAAAGTTTTTAATGAAACATTGATGTTCAAATCCTATCGAAAATTCGCACAACTTCCAATCAGTAATGCTGCTCCTGTTCCAATTAAACTATAAGCTAATTTTCTGTTCACATATGTGAAGCCCTACCGCAGTGGTTAAGGACTTTATGTGCCGACCTCATTAAAAAATATAATCCCAGACGACAAAAAATTCGGTCCTCACAAAAAATGTGGTCTGGGAATGCATGCCCTGCCATGCCATATTAAAACACATGGAAAATAAAAATTACTTTATTTACAGAAATATTTATTTACACTGTATATGTGAAAAGACAAAAGGTTGGGATACATCCCTCCCTACATGTCGTCCCACCTCAGTTCGCCCGCCAAATCGCACTGCATCGTGATAGCGATACGTCCGTTCCAAAAAATCAGCATGCATGAGAGATTCGTTTCCCAGGGCAACTTCTCCTAGAGGAACAATGCAGCCACGTTTGGTACTTCGGAATGGCTCGGACGGATGCAAGTGAAGTTGTTC
The DNA here is from genome assembly GCA_004367975.1 of Mesochordaeus erythrocephalus. NCBI lineage: Eukaryota > Metazoa > Chordata > Appendicularia > Copelata > Oikopleuridae > Mesochordaeus > Mesochordaeus erythrocephalus. The sequence continues at coordinate 8,081 of SCLF01181771.1, forward strand.
CCACCATAGTTGATAGTAAATGGTCCCCTCGGTGCGTCGATGATAGCCATTACATGCACGAATCTCCAGACGGCGGAGAACTTAGTGTCTGTCCAGTCGAGCATAGCGGCTGGGAATCGTCCATTAGGCTTTCCATTTCGTTTCCTTGAAATTTTTCTTCTTTTTCTTGCCTTATTTTCTTTTTGATAAATTTACCAAAAGTTTTGCTTATAAGGACCATTTTATCACCAAAAATATGACGAGAATGACGTCTATAGTGGAGAATATAATGAGAATATTTCATAACTAGGGCTTAAGGATGATTCAGACAAAAGTGTGAGAAAAAATATAATTACACGTCATTTAAAATACTAAGACGTAAAGACGTAAAAACGTAGATCGTAAAATATTGAAAATTAATTACACTTTATCAGTAAGGCTTTTAACACCATGAACTTCAGCATAGGGACTTCTCATGAGATTTTGGATTCTATTATTTTCTCGTTTATAGTGGCACCATAGAGGTTCAGCTGACGCTCGTTCCGGAGCCTAAGGTGTTTAGGGAGATCGAAAATGCAATGTATGAGGATAGAAATCGGGTTTCATCTAATCCAGTAAATACTATAAATAGATATAAATAGATAAGCTCATATTGGGAAATCCATAAATGTTTCGAGTAATTGTAAACTACACTTTGACTACACTTTAACACTAGTGTAGTATGAAGATTTGGGATGATAGAAGGTACAAATTCGGAGCGTAAATTTAAGCGAGAATTAAAAATCGCCATTTTTGTTTAAAACGGGATGAAAAAAAATTGTTTTATGGAAATAGGTAAAAGGGTCATAAAAAGGAAAAAAAAAATTTTGTTGGTCGAAAAAAGTTTTGCGGTCAAAAAAGTTTTTTTGGAACACCCAACCAAAAGATTTTGGGCTCACAGCAAAAAAACCAGTTGTCTAATAAAACATTTCGAAATCTGGTTTTAGAACAAGTAGCCAACAAAACATTTTTTTTGGAAGGTTCACACATAATTTTTTTTCCCAAATGGAACATTAATGTTCAAATCATATAGAAAATTCCACAACTTCCAATCAGTAGTGGTGCTCCTGTTCCAATTAGGTTATAAGCTAATTTTCTGTTCACATATGTGAATCCCCACCGCAGTGGTTAAGGACTTCATGCGCCGGCCGCGATTGAAAACCGCAGGTCGGTTAAGAATATGGTCAAATTGGAACTAGGGCCGCCCAGACTGAACCACAGAACGCCAAACTATGAAAAATACCTCATTAAAAAATACAATCACAATTTTTGATCCCAGACCACAAAAAAATTCGGTCCTCACAAAAGATGTGGTCTGGGAATGCATGCCCTGCCTGCCATATGAAAACACACGAACAATATACATGTAATTTATTTACAGAATTAAAAACATCTTCTCTCATTGGATATGAGAGAACACAAAAATCACAGGCGGAACCGGAAGACTTAGGTCTGGGTTCACTGGACGGGGTCTAACCTTGTCCTCTTCTTCCAGCCGGACATTGTCGTGGTACTTGTAAGTCCGTTCCACGAAGGCCTCATGCATATGAGCCTCGTTTTCAAAGCATCGTGCAGTATCGGGATGATGCAGCCACGTCTAGTTGATCTAAACGGCTCGACGGGTTGAAGGTGATACCCATCCCTTGATATGCTAGATTTCCAAAGATGCGTCGGTACGGATTGGTACGTGCAGCGAGACGGAGGGCCACTTTACGCCAGCTAAGATAACACGAACAGTGGCGACACTTAGCGGATACCTAAAATAAATTTAGTTTAAAAGTAAGCATACACAATTTTTTTTAGATAAGTCAGAAGCATAGACTTTTTTAATCAAAATGAACACGAAGGAAGTGAACAGAGAATCAAATAATTTCGGTAAAAGTGTCAACGTTTCTACTACAAAGAGGGATAGTATACGAACGTTATATACTTACATCTTAGACAACATGCTAGA